>JARHVA010000149.1:4790000-4912500 GCA_037957365.1 Torreya grandis
GTGAACCAAGATGTGACTAGTGGAAGAACCAATGAAGGAATTGACCATTGAAAGGTAACCAATTTGAAGGAATGAATAAATAGTGAATTTGGTTGTTGAATATAGAATCCCAAGGACACAAATAAGATTCTATATAGAGTTTTAGGTTTATTTATAAATGAATGAGGCTATTTAGTCTAATGAACAAAAAAAGATATTAACATAAAGATGGAGTCTTAGAGATCAAATCGTCAAGTAGATTGACACTAGTTGGGTTGAGAACCAGATTATGAGGTTTATGAAGACTTATCACCATACCTCTACATAATTTTGTATCATATCAAGGTAAGAGTGATTAAATTTGTGTTTTGAATGCTTTATATATTATTAATTTGAGAAAAAGATATCATGCTATGAGATGTGCATGAGAGATAACCTTGCAAGGTATTGAGGGATAAGAAGGTTATAAGTTTGATACATTGATATTAGTATCTAGGAATATCATATTGAGGAAAGGGAAAATATAAATCCACAAAGTCCTCTAAGTAGGACAATAAGGTAGTCAAGAGAAGGCTAGAAAAGAGAGAGGAAAGGAGAGGATTGGAGTTCCAAGAGAGAAGAGGAAGAAAGAATAATCCAAAAGAGAGTCAAGAAGGTTAAGAAGAGATACCAGATAAAGGAATAAATAAGATAAAAGGCCCAATATAGGTTTAAGAGGCAAGGTTGATAGACTTTCTAAGTTGAAGGTCTAAATAGGCCTATAAAAGAAAGAAGAATGGAGAAGATGGACATAGAAAGAGAAGTAGTGGAAATAAGAAGAGAATTGGGGAAAAGTATAGAGAGGATAGAGATCATGATGCAGATCATAAGAGAACAAGAAAGCCAATGGAGAGGCTATAATGTGAGAAGAAAGGTGAAGTGGACACTAGATTCACTTGTGAGAAGAAGGCACAAGAAAGAAGTCTTAAAAGATAATAAAAAGAATGAGAGAGAAAATCAAAGAGGAATTGGAAGAGAGATGTTTCCAAGTGAGCAAAAAGAAAGAGAGATAGATAAGATATTTCTCATTAAGTAGAACAATAAGAAGATGGAAGTGCCAAGAATAACACATGAGGGTGAAGATAAGAAGAGAATATGAAAGATGTCTATGCTAAGGACATTCAAAGAGACTATGTGGTCTCTCCTTTATATGATAACATTGATTTCAAGTTTGTGTTTTTAGGTATGAAGAAGAAATTAGAGAAGGCCAAGAATGAGGCCTAAAAGTTGGTGAATAATGGGTCAAGAATATTACCAATCAAGTGGAAAGAGAATTAAAAAAATAAATAACCTCTTAAAGAAGACAAAGTGGAGGAGATTGAAGGAATTTCACATGTAGATGATGACGAGAAAGAGGAATATTATGATACATTTCGAAGCCTATAATTTGAAACAAGATAAGAAGCATGAAAAGAAGACACATAGGTCACCCAAGAAGATGTGAAAGAAGAGATGAGCTTATAATAGTTGTATTTGGAGGTACAAGAATGTTTGAACATTAAATATGATTGCATCTTTGATGAAGGAAAAGATAATGTGTAGGTTGAGAAGAAGAATGATAGATTGTAACCCTCAAAAAGAGAATAAGGGATTGGATATGTGTGGCCTAAATGGATTAAACAAGAAAGTGATGATAAGAAAGAGGAGAACCTCAAGAAAGAGGTCAAACAACGTAAAAACATATGTGGAAAAAAAGCACACATGTTGAAACAAAGGACAAATGGTAAAGTGTACCAACTTGGCATGGTAAAGAACAAAGGCATGAGGCATGAAAGAGATGAAAAGATAACCAAGTGGTAGCTGAAGAAGATACAAGGTGGAAAATGGGTGATAAATAACATTACAAAAACACAAGAAGATCATAGTGTAAGTGTACTCCAAGAAAGCATAGAGATAGATGAAGACATCGAGCCTACAAAGCAAACAAAAGAGATGGTGCATGAAAACCAAGCCAAGGAAGTGAAATTATAGCCAGATAAATGTATAAGAGAAGATAATTAAATGCAAGATTTGTTTTTAATTATTGTATATGAAGATATGTTTGAATTTGACTCCAATAGTGAAGATAACTTGTACATGGAAACCATGGCATTGATGAATGGGCGTGTAGTAAGGCAAGTTGAGGAAGAAGAACCTAAAAGAGTGCTTGAGAATCATGATGCACAACATGAGGATACTAATATGACTCTCACAAATGAGGGAATCCAAGGATAATTCAAACATGAAGTTGCCAAAGCAAGTAAATAACAAAGTGAACCAAGGTTTGATGAGCATTCTGAAGAGACTGATGCACACAAATTGCAAGAAGAGATGAGTATGTTAGAGGACATATTCAGCCCATCAAATGAGATAAAAATATGTGAGGTAAAATAGGAAAATATCAAGGAAAGAACACATGAGGAGCAATAAAGAGAAACATAAGAAGTTGTGAAAATAAGATCATAAATAAGCAAGAAAATGGAGTATGAAGAAGTAAACAGGGTGAGATATTCTATAAACTCACATATGTGAGGACAAATATTGGTCAAATAACAATGTCCTATGGTGAGGATGAAAAAAAAAATGTTTCTCTTTCATAGTGAGCAAGGTGATAGGCCAAAGCATCAAGATGAGAAGGAGTTGGAAGAAGAGGCAAGAAAAGAGAGTGTAAATTAGTAAAGGACAAAGTTTAACATGCATGATAGGCCAATAGAGCCTCATGAATAATATGAAATCATGATTAAGGAGAAATCATCACTCAAGAAGTAAGAATCAAACAAGATGCATTAAGATGCAAGATATCAAACAAGACTAAAGAAGAAGAATGAACACCAATGGGTTGAAACTGAGTAAGATAAGGTTAAAAGTGAATTATAAAAAGAGTAAAGTATAGTAAGGAACTACAATAGATGGAAAACTTCATGGAGGCAAAAGATGCATGGATAAGAAGGCTAGACAAAGCCAAGAGGAAGAAATGCAAGAGTTTGGAAAGCAAGAAAGAACAAGAACACAAGTGCAACAACATGTTGAGTATGAAGGACCCTCAAAGAATCAATTTAAAGGTGAGAAAGAAATATGGTGGTACAAGTTTTCTTCCTCCTTGGGAGTATGATGCAGGAGCATAAAGCTAAAAGAAGTAAAATTTCATGTTTTATTCATTAGTGAACAAAAGTGGGTCAAGTTTGGAGTTAGTGTGTGTCAAGGTACATTTCAAGATCCATTTCATGTATATAAGTTAAGTTGTGAAGGTGTTTGGAGTTTTCCCTCCAAAACCAATATTTTGAAAATTCAAATATTTGAGAATAGCCTAGAAGAGTATAACCAAGGTCCAAGGTGGCTAGGTGAAAGGAAGTATTTTTCAAGGTCTAAACAAAAGTCATGAAGGTAATATAGGAACCTATATCATCATAAGTCATTAAGATATGAGAAATCCAAAAAATAGGATTAGTCACCTTGTATGTTGGAGGGAGTTATGGAAAAGAAGTTGGTGTAACTACCAACCAAGAATCTATGTTGGATTTAGGGAGGAAAGTCATTGTAGAGAAGTAGAATAGGTAGAGGAGAGTGGGGAGAAAGTATGAGAATCCCCAATAAGGAAGATCATGAATCAATGTCAAATAAACTTTATAAACCTCTTAAGAAGGTGACAGAGTCCTTGCATGGACATATTTTTTAATCAAAGAAGATTCAATTTGAATATTAAAGAGTTTATGTTTCTTTAAATGGCTATGTTTTCTTTGTGAACTGTATGTTGCCTTTAAAATACCCATGAAAACATATTTTTGTTGTTGATCATGTGAAGTTTCAGGTGTTGATACAAGACTATGATTCTAGTCTTATAAGTGAAGGATATTTGATTGTTTTATGAGGGGTAATGGAATGCCAGCTTGAAAATATATATATATATATATATATATATATATATATATATATATATATATATATATATATATATGGTTGTTTATTTTAATGTGTTTTAGATCTTTAAAATATGGGATAACCTATACTATAAGGAAAATTTAGAGTGTAAGAGCTTTGGGTCCAATAAACTCTGTAGGCATTGCTACAGTCAAGAAAAGAAATTAGGATTCTTGATGCATAGTTGTAGATAAGAAGGAGAGTTATAATACTAAAAGTCATGTTAGTATGGATTAGATTCATTATCATTGTGATTGTAAAGAGGCTAAATATATGACAATGGTTATTGGGTAATGTGGCCACCCTTTTGAATATTCATAGTACTGAGAGAAACTTATAGCTAAAATTTAAACCCCTATTGGTTCAATTAACACTAAGGAAGATATTTTATATGTTCGATGAAAGGATTGGTGTATTAACATAGTTTTGAGTATGTATATATATATATATATATATATATATATATATATATATATATATATATGTGTATGTATGTATGTATGTATGTAGGTATGTATGTATATGTTATTGTGCAAGTATTAAGAGTAACTCTCTATGAGGCTAGAATCTATCTTGTTAGAATGATATCCCAGAATACACTTAACTACTAGAACCCTGTTACCACTGTGTAACCCCTGTGCCTAGTTAAATATTGTGGAGTAAAGGGATATGTGTATTGAAAGTATATGGAGAGAGTGAAGGTTATTAGGAGGATGGAATATGTGGATATTAATAATACAAGGTAAATATAGTCAGGCATCTAAATACTGTGGAAACCCTTGTCTACAAGTGTAAACCTCTATTTGCAGTGGATTAATAAGTTAGAGATACTATGAAGGATAAAAGGGGTAAAGGAATTTGGATATGAATGATTTTTATTATTATTTAAAGATTCATTAATAACTTATGGTGCCCTTTGTGAAGGAATGCCCTTAAACTAATACATCTAGGTATACCCTGCCAGTTAGTGGAAACATACACATTATCAGATAAGCTTTGATGTTTTGAGCATGGATAAATTTATTTTATAATGTATACCTATTTAAAAGGATATAAAACATTAAAATATACTTATCAAAAGTTATTTGGTCTCTTTAATCATTGTTTAACTCAAAGAAGAGAATTTATAAGGCTCTCATCCTATATAGGGTTGTAAAAACCCTAGAATTAGGGTTTTGCCTATAAAAGGAGTTTACATCATTAGAAACTCATGAAAATTTTTAATGGAGTGAAATTAAAAATTATATAAAATATTAAGTTGGTTTAAAATTTTTATGGATCTTACAAGTACGGATTTGAGCAGATGTAGTGCAACTAGGCCTAAAAGAATGTTGTTTAACAAAGAGGGTGAAAGAAAAAGGATGAATTAAGCCAATAAACTTTAAACACACATAAAATTGGATAAATTAAGCTTAAAAGTGTGATCGTACCTTGATAAGAGAGCTTGGATTGATAAAAAAAGATAAATTGCTTAAACAAGGCTACTAGCCTATACAAGTCTTAGAGAAGCATTGTGCTAAGGGTGTTGAGAGAGAACCTAAACTTGTTTGAGTGATTAAAGGGAGTTGTACCAGATATTTTAAGATAATTTAAGGATATATTTGAAAATATATTGAGTCTTTGACACTCAAAATAATTTTTGGTCTTGTGAACCAAGAGGTGCCTAGTCGAAGAACCAATGAAGGAAATGACCATTTAAAGGTAACTAGTTTGAAGAAATGAACAAATAGTGAATTTGGTTATTGAAGATAGAATACCAAATACACAAAGAAGAGTCTATATATATTCTTATGTGAAATTACAAATGAGTTAGGCTATTATTCCAATGAAAAATGAAAGAGATTATCATGAAGATGGAGTCTTAGAGATCAAATCATCAAGTAGATTGACACTAGTTAGGTTAAGAACCAGATTATGAGGTTTATGAAGACTTCTCCCTATACCTCTGCATCATACAATCATTAAGTTTGAAGGCTTAGTGAATAAAATGGTTTCAAATTTGTAAAATCTTACTTGGTGATCAACCTTACTAGTGGTTATAAATTAGACTGGTCTTTTACATTTCTAATGACAATATTGGTAGGTGTAAACTCAATGGTTTTTCCTTCACCTAAACGTGATATCATAGATAGATAAGAGGTTTACAAACATGTTTGGAATGTGTAATTTTTTTTTGAATATGCCATTCTCCATCTTAATAGACCCCACACCATAAAAAACTAGATGACCAGAGTTTCCCAAAAAACTTTTAGTTGTGTGGCTTTCATCACGAGTGTGAAACAAAGAGATTTATTGTGCCATATGGTGAGAGGTTATTGAATAAAAAATCCATTTTGACATATCTGATACATATTTTATAACAAAAAATGCTACTTTTATTTTGGAGGTAGGGATCTTTATTTTTTTTCATATCTTCTATCAGATGTTCCATTTTATTGAAACATTGATATTCAACATGACCTTGTTTACCATAAAAATTTCAACACTATTTACCGACTTTTAGATTAATTTTCACTTTGTTTTTATCTTGATGGATAAAAAGCTTTATTGAATCAATTTATTTCACTTAGTATTAGGTTTTTATTTTCATTTTTCAATTGATCACAAAGAGGCTTTGGTGATTATTTTATAATGTTTTTTATGATTGTGAGGTTATAAATATCCATTATCCATGTCAAAATATATGTTTTGAATAAAATCCTCTTCTTGAGTATTTTATTTATCATTGTTTTATCCAATTATTTGTTTGGATAGATGAATAGTTGGAAGAATAGGCTCTATCATACATTGTCAAAATTTCCCTAAGCCTTGACCATTCTAACCTATCTTTCATGCACACTTGAACACAAATATGTATTTTCCTCTAAGGTCATTGAACAAGACCAATGAATTTTATTTGATTATTTATGTTACAAAAATCATATGCCATAGGCCTATTAACCTTAATTTCAATGGATTTTTCTTCAATAAATGAGGATTTTTTAGCTAATCTTCCATAATATCGAGGGGTTATATGAAGAGCTGAAATATCAAACACATTTTTTTCATCTCTATATTCCCTAGGCCATGTTGGTGTAAAAATTATAATGGTAAAATTCTAATTTATTATATAAACTTAGTACACATTGTCCACAATATCTTCTTTAGAATTACTACATTCAAAAAATTCAAACATTGCCATTAGTTCGACTGGAATAAATTGTTGAGGTACCATTATTGTTAGTTGAATCTTATTCAAGCAAGGTGAAATAGTATCTTGAGGTTCAATTATTTTAATAATATAAATGGCACATCTTTTAGGGAACATGTATAATTAATTCCCTCATGTATGACCTCTAAACATATATGGATAGTAAATGGAATAATTCCCATATCGTGAACGTGAGGTCTCTCAAGTATAGTATTTTAACTCACATAATAAGGTATAACTTGAAATCTTGTAGCTTCATATTTTTTGTATAAGTGAAATATTAAATGTAATTATTCCAATAACCTTTCTTGTTTATCTTCAAAATCAATTAATGATAATATATAAATTATTAAGGGCTTATATTCCAATGCCTAGTTACAAGAGAAATGTCTCATTATTATTTTTAATCTTGAACAATTATTAATTTTTTTAACCCTATATTATTAATTTTAAATTGAATATAAAAAATTAGTTGTTGATCGATAATATATTTTGAATGCATCTCATCATCTCAAAGGTAATTACACTCTCACTATTTGTCAAAATAATGGAAGCAAATTAAAAATTTTGCATATCCCTTATATATGTTGTGTATTTTAATCCCTTGTAAAGGATATACTTATACACATTGGATTTGGTAAGTAAATAAAGGAAATACATTTTGGCATGATCATTTTATAATTGATCCATGATATCATAATATTTATAACACACAACCTAAGCTTGGGAACTTGAGGGAGATTGGGATAGATGTTAGGGTTTTTCCCACCTTGAGATTAAGGAAGATTGGGAGGGACAATTGCATTATTTTCCCTATCCCTCCTTTATATAGTGTGGTGCACCTCATAATAAGTTGTCATACAGGGAAAATACATTTCTACATAAGGTACTAGGGTTCTTTTATCATTAACAAGACATTATGAAATAAATATTAAGCACTATAATATTTTCATAGAGCCATAATATGTCTTAAAGTACTCTAAAATTTTATGATTTTACATTGGAAACATATATTTGAACTTGAAGTCTCTCAATTTTAAAAATAATAATAACATGATACACAATGATATATACATGCTAGGAATATATTATGTAGATGTTAACATTTGAAAGTATGAAATAATATATCCATAAAAAGAGACATATTACACATAAATATAAAAAAATCACAATATTTTATATAATCAATGGGTAGGATTTGAGGAATATGACTCTAGGAAGAGGTACACAAGCAAGTGCAATTTTTACAAGCAAACTAGGATTTAGAAAAAAAGGCTATTTTTTTTAAGAGTGATGAGGGATTGGAATCAAAAAAATAAAAGCTATGCATAGTGGATATAAGATAATGTGATAGAATAACCCCTAAAAAAATTAGATGGATTAAAATTTTACAATGTGAAATGATATCTAACCATAGGGGAGGAAAAAATCAATAAATCCTAAGAAAAATTAGATCTATCACTATCAAGCAAGATGTAACCCTATAGAGGTTAAGAGAGGTCAGTTTTGACCAAAATGTAGTATATAAAATGGAATTTACATAAATATGAAATAAATATGACCATAAACATTTAATTAAGTATAGTCATGTGTAAAAAATAAAAATTATAAATAGTTAATATTCTAATTTCATAATAATAAATGAATACAAGAGGGTTTATTGTATCTTTATTTATAGGAAATATGGAAATAA
This sequence comes from Torreya grandis, assembly GCA_037957365.1. Taxonomy (NCBI): domain Eukaryota; kingdom Viridiplantae; phylum Streptophyta; class Pinopsida; order Cupressales; family Taxaceae; genus Torreya; species Torreya grandis. Next base: position 4,798,799 of record JARHVA010000149.1, read on the forward strand.
TCAATGCAGTATGATAGTATAATTAGGATTTTTATGGTAAGATAGTGAGAACCATGAAAACTATTGGGGATTAATATTTACATTGGGTAAAATACTAGGCACATTGGTTGATTATTTACCATGTGGTAAATAATCCCAGTTTATTGTTTTACATAGGTGAGTTGGTTATTTTTTTGGTTAAACGTATATATTGTTATAATATCAATATTATGTGAATAAGTTTGTGAGATATTATAGGGATATGAGGATATTATGGTGGAGATATGAGCTCCAAAATTATAGGAAAGATGTTTTCTATATAAATGTATTATCCTATATGAAATAATATAGTGTGAGAATTATAATATTATTCTTTGTCTACTCTCTGTGTACAGTGTGTTTGGATTCATTATTGATTTATTGAGTTAAATCACTTGTATAATATCTTAAAATACCTATCAATGGTATCAAAGTAGGGTTGTTGTAATGGATGAATACAATTTTGCAAGGACAATTGATATTCATTGTAATTATCTGATCAATGAGATATTTTTCTTGTGTCTTTATAGATTGTTTATTTTGTACAAGCTTCACATATTTTAGTGTATTTTAAATTATTTTATAATATTTGGACTTCTTGATCTCTAATGTGGAGGCCTATCCTTCAATCATCAAAGAAAAAAAGCCAATATTCTATCTATAGATCCAAGTGTATAGTCCATCTGTGAATTTATTATGCTAATAAAGTGTGGGTCAAAAGAGTTGGACATAGTTTATGTTAAAAATAAATAAATAAAATGGTATAATCTAATCTGTTCATACTACAGTAGTATCTAATAGACTCTGATCACATGTTTTTACTAGTCATATTCTGTAGGCTATACATTTACATAACAATAATTCTAGCCTTATCCATCATGTATTACTATCACATTATTCATATGGTGTATATATATACGGGTCTATGTCCTCATATGATTGCATCCCAAAATATTGAGTGAAGAATGACAAAATTGTATAGTCTAATGTATATTCAAGTTTCATTTGTGCTTTCCCTATTCTGATATGATTCAACTTCAAGGCATTAGATCTCAACATCATCACAGACCTAAAATAATTCCACACTTCAAAGATATTGCTCCACATAATTGGTGTTTTGTTTGGTGATATCAATGGTTTATTCAATGTAATAAATATTTTAAGATATCATTTCCAAAGTTTATGCTCTTTTGGTCATGCATGAAATTTACACCATACTTGTATAATTTCAAGGAGACATGCTTGTTAACATTGAAACTCAGGTTTCAAAATATGTTGACCATGTGAAATTAGAGAATATTATTCATCAAAAGGCCAAGATTTTACAATTGAGTATAGAGTCTATTTTTTTAAAGGTGAAAATAGTTTATATGTGGTTCAACTTAAGCCATTAGTTTGCAACAGAGTTTCCATTTATGTTAATACTTTTTAATAGTCCATTATTATTATTATTTCATAATAAGTCTAGAGTTATTTTGTGTGTCATTTATAAGTCAAAGGTCTTGTTTTTGAATTTTTTATAAAAAATCCAAAATATCATTTAGTTTATCAAATCCAATCTTTAATTGGATTTTGATTATTAGTCTTTTTTAAAAATTTAAAAGTTCAAAGTGTTAGTTTTTTAGGTCTATTGTCAAAATAAAAACGAGTCAAGAGTTAAAAGTCATCGATTCATATTTTATAATTGAGTTTTCATTTTTAAAAAGTTTAAAAAATAAAAAATAACATATAAAAGGATGCATTTTTGGGTGATTGAACATCCTAAGCACTATTTCACATTGAGGGGGGAAGTAAACCCAATATGGAAACATTTGAGCTTCATCGACAAATTTATTGAGTAAGAAAAAATAAGAATGAGGTTGGAAGCATTAGAGGATGGAGGCCATTCAAGCCTCTCATTAGCCACTAGTGAGGGCTTCACTTCTGCTTTAGTGGCATTGATTTTAGTCATGTGGATTTCAATTTTTTTTACTTTTTAGTGTGGTGTGAAATAAGAAAAGATGTATATATTCCTGGTTATTTGTGAGTATTCCCCATGTAACCCCAGTTTATAAGTATTTTAGAATGTTGATAAAAATGCATTTTATCAATCATGATGTAAAGGTTATTGTTAAACTTGGAAAACCAACTGTGTAAGGTTTTGGGTGAACCTGGAAAACCAATTGTGTAAGGTTTTTGGTGAATATGGAAAACTAATTGTGTAAGGTTTTTGGTGAACCTATTAAACCAATTATGAAAGATTATTGGTATACCTGAAACACTAAATGGGTATGGTTGTTGGTTATAGATGGAGAAAACCATCATTAGATAATTGTGGAGGAAAAAAGTATGTTAGAACATGTATGATTTTTGTACAAGCCCGATGTTGCACAATTGAAGAGAAGATCATGAGCACATAGAGGTGACACACTACAATCTGAGAGATAAACATGTAAAAAATAAGGAGGGAAATGTTGGGGATTATTATTTACATTGGGTAAAACACTAATTACATTGGTTGATTATTTACCATGTGGTAAATAATCCTAGTTTGTTGTTTTACCTAGGTAAATTGGTTAGTTGTTTGGTTAAATGTATATATTATTATAACAATAATATTACAAGAATTAGGGATATGAAGAGATTGTGTTGGAGATATGAGATCCATAATTATAATAAAGACTTTTTTTTATATAAATGTATTAACCCATATGAAATAATATAGTGTGGGAATTATAATATTATTCTTTGTCTACTCTCTATGTACATTATGTTTGGCTTCATTATTTATTTAGTTAATTAAATCACTTGTAAAATATATTTAAATATCTATCAAAACTACATAATATAGTAAATAAATTCTAATATCTAGAAAAATAACAAAAAACACACAAGGACCGTATAATAATGCAATTTTATGAATAATAATTGCCTAGGGGTGATTTTAGGTGTCCAAAAATAGTGACTTAAATTCCAAATTTTTAGTTATGTGTAAATCCATTAAGGACATGTTGGGTTTGATGTAGCAATTTAAATATGTATAAATTATTCATGTTTACATTTAGTGAGCTATTTTATGGTTCCCATGGACAAAGCAAGTGGGTTTTATTTTAGTTTCAAATCACTAACCATGATTCATCATTAGGAGAAATATATTTCTCTTGATGATGAATCATAGTTAGTGATTAAAACACATATATCCAAAAATCTTGTACATAATTGATCATGATAAATATCATTTGTATTCTAATGTACGATGAAATAATAAAATATATTATTTATTATAGTTGTTAAGTGAATTAAATAGTTTATAACATGTAATTGGTTGTGTAATTTTATTGTTTATGTAAACACTCATATTTGATATTAGACACTTGAAAATGTGTAATTTGGTATCATAAAATTCAAGTGATCAATTCCAAAATGGGATCAAACAACTTGAATGACTAGATGAAGGGGATACATTATATGCACTTGGAGTATCCTCATTCCATATTATTTCCTTTGCATACAATAATTTAAAACATTCTAATCCACGTGTAAAGTATGGTTTTTAGTGGCTTGTTTCAACATTGGACATAACAGAGGTAAAAATTAGTAAGTTAGGTAATGCCTATCCAAGTGAAGAGAAAAAACAAAAAGCTATAGAATTATAAATACCACTATTCCAAACACCTCAACTCATATGTCAGCTACTGAGGACCAAACAAAGAGGTCATTATCAAGTGAAGAATAAAATGTTTATTTTCTAGATTTTGAAAATGATGACAATGAAAGTGAGATTGTTATAGCACACATGCCATAAAATCATCCATGAATAATTGAAGATCATTTACAGACCTTGAAATTTGATGGTTTTAAATTTAAAAAAGGTTATGGTGCTAGGGTGGAGCTTATTAATCAAATAGGGAAATCTTATTTGGATATATTTAGGCTAATTTTTTTTCGCACAAATAATGTGGTTGAGTATAAAACATTGGTTCATGAAATCTAATTCACTCTCAAGAAGTAGGTCAAGTACTTGAAGGTATTAGGTGACTCAGAATTGGTAGTCAAGCAAGTAAAAATTTAGTATACTTGTAATGACAATCATTTGTCAAGTGGAACCTAATATAATATTTTGATACATTCAATATAAAAATTATGTATTATAAAAGAAATCACATAACAAATGTATTAAAAACAATTGTAAGTACGCTGAAACCAATTATCGATTTCTAGGTAGAATAGGTTTTTAACAGAGTTGGTTTCTACTCCTTCCATCTTGGATAATGTCAAAAACATCTAGGTGTTAAATGATATCAACATATTATTGATTTCATCATAAATACATAGGATTTGGAGTCTCAAATCATTGACAAATTTGATAGGGATGAGTTTGAGCTAGATGAAGAAGGCATGATAAACCTAAAAATGAATAACATACAAAAAGGTATGGTCTCATTATAACTATTATTTGACATGGATTATTAAGGTGATAAATAAAAAATAACCCCTTCCAAAGGTATGTTGCATGAGCATTTCAATTTGAACAGTGTCAATGATTTAAAAAACTATGCTTTTAGGCACAACTTGTACGCAAAATAAGAATCATAGAACCATGGAAGCCTTGAAATATTTTAGCAATGTCATATCTTGGAGTTATGAATACTTGAAGGTATTCGACACTTCAATCTCACCTATACCATTCCTCTTAAATTAGGTTTTAAGCATTTTTGTCAGAGACAATGGCAGATGAATCCTTTACTAGAACCATTGATATTCAAAGAAGTACAAATATTATTGTCAACCAGGATTATATTTCCCATCAGGCATTATATGTAGGTAGCTGATCTTGTTTTGGTTTGAAAGAATAACAAAGAGATATGATTATGGGTGAAATTTATAAACTTGAACCAAGCATCAAAAAAAGATAATTACCCATGATGTTCACTAGATGAGGTACTATATATTATGAATGGATCACAATTGATTCCATCCGTAGATGGTTATTCCATCTATAATTAGGTGATGGTGAACTATGAATATCAAATTAAAACAACATTCGAAACCAAATGGGTAACATTTTCATATAAGATAATGTCATTTGATCTAATCAACATAAGAGCTACTTTTCAATGGGCCATAGACATTGCCTTTAAAGGTATGATGTTAAGTGCATTGTGATATACATGGATGATCTAAAAATATTTTATAAGAATTGAGAATAACATGTAAGAGATTTGAGGATGGTATTGAAAAGGTGTATAGATAATGACATCTCCTTAAATCCAAATGAATGCATATTTGGAGTTATAGAAGGTAAGATTTTAGGCCACATCATATCCAAAAGAGGAATATCAATTGATTTAGATTGGATAAAAATATTTTTAAATATTATGTTGCTTGGTAATAGGAAGGAGTTGAAATCATTATTCTACATGATCAATTTTGTGCATAAGTTCATTTCAGGCTTTGTTGAAACTATAAGACCATTAAACAACATGTTGAATAAGGATGCCAAGATTGAGTGGACCATTGAGGTACATGCTATTTTTTTTTGAGATCAAGAAATCCATTATGAATACTCTAGTGCTAATAAAACCAAATTTTAGGTAGCCTTTATATATTTATTCCTTCACCTCCAAACATTAATGTTATTATCCTAACTCAAAAAAGGAAGTTGAAGATGACAGATTGATGTCATTCATGAGTTCTCTACTTATAAATACCAAACTCAGGTATTCCACCATTAATAAAAGAAGATTTTGTGATGATTAAATTAGTTAATAAGTTTAGGCATTATATTCTACGTAGAAAAGTGTTTTCCATTATAACTAACCTTGATGTAAAGGTAATGTTGATGAAAAATGAGTTAAGTAAACAAAGAGGCAAATGGATGACCATTATGAAAAAATTCAACCTTGAAATACAACCATTGAAAATTGTATGAGGATAGGGATTAAGTAAAATCATGGCTGAAATTGATTCACAAAATGTGTGTCAATAATACATAGTGCAATCAATCATGATCAATGAGTGGTATCAGGATATTGTTCATTAATTATGAATAATGAGTGTCTAAACTAATTGAATTCCACTAAAAGAAAAAATGTGCTTGAAGAAAAATAATTTCATGATTAAGTCAAGAACATTATATTGGAAGAATCATGAAATTATTTACCTGAGATATTTGAACAAAGATAAAGTTGCTAAAGTGCTCAAGGATTTTCATGGAAAATACCAAATTGGGTATGGTTCAGAGAGTAGTATAGCCCAATAAATCCTCTAGGTAGGTTATTATTTATCCCATGTTTTCATGGATACTCATTCACATGTGAGAAACTACCATGTTTTTTGAGTTGCAACACATAGAGAGTACAACCCTACTATGTCATTGTAGCTTGTTATCAAAGTTTGCCCTTTTGTAAAATGGGATATAGATTTTATTGGAGCCATAAATTCTAATTCTTCCACTGGACAAGTTCATCTTGACAATAACTTAATATTACACCCATGTGACTAAGACACAAGTATTCAAGAATTATATAACTGAGATTGTGAAAAAATTTCTTGAGGAACACATCCTCACCAAGTTTGGAATGCCATTTATTATAGTAATGTGATAACAACCTAGCCTTTTCCTCTATGTAATTTATTGAATGGGCATATGACAATCACGTAATTCTCAAGATATCTTATAATTATTATCTACAAGGTAATTGTGTTGTTAAATCAATGAATATTTTTTTTGGGATGTGATTACAAATATCTTGGATGAAAACTCTTGGGATTGGATAACATGCTAAATTTTGTACTTTGGTTTGATAGAACTAAGATTAGGTCATTCCTAGGCTCATCCCCATACCATATTGTACGTGGTCACGATCTTATTTTTTTGATAAATCTTAGAATACCTACCTTGAAATTCATGAAAGGTTACCTTGATACTGATGATAAGATTTAAGATTGATTACTAAACATGATTTAATTAGAATAATAATAAGATACAACCTTGCTACACTTCGAAAAACATCAAGGAGTCATAAAATGATGGTTTGCCAAGTGAGCCAAACAAAAATCCTTTATAATTATTGATTTAGCCCTTATTTTGGATAAGACTCATGAAAAAATGGGAAACATGGTAAGTTTTATGCTCTCTAATTAGGTCCTTTCCAAGTTTCTAGAACATTAGGCAAGAATACTTTCAAACTCAAGTGTCTAACTTGTTAAGATGTCCCATTATCTATTAATGGGTAGCTCCATAAATACTAGTTTAGAGTATGAATTATCCTATTGGGGTCTTATACATAGTTTAATTTTGCTTTATCTTGATTTTGTCATTGGTCTATCCTCATGCGTTGCTTCTTTTTGGTCCAGTCCTATTTGTTTTTTATCCCAAGGGTACCTTGTTGATCATGGAAAGGAAGAAAGGATTTTGTTGTTGAAAACTATCAATGGTGTTTTGGTGCTTATGTGATCTAGGTATTTTGTGATGCAAGAATATATTTTTGATTATGGCATCAAAGGTTTCAATAGTTACATGTGTTTTAAATTTATTTTTATTTTACGGAGTCTGGGTAAATTGTATGAGTTATGAAGATATTCTTTTGAAACCATACATACAAATACACTTTAATGATTTCTAGGTTTTCTTGGATGAAATTATTACAGTTAATATCAAGAGTGAAATAATTAAATTTTTATCTCTCATTCATCATAGTGGTCCCTAACCTAGATTTGGGATGATTAAAAAAATCTGTTATAAGAAAAACTCAATTTCAGGGTGATTCAGGTAACCTCTAGTGGGGTTACGGATACCTGTATGGTAGTAGATCAAGGCCTTAATTGGGATTATAGACATATCAATTAGGGATATGGATGCCTATTTGGCAGTAGATTAATGTCTAGGGGATCATTTCAATGTATAATTCACTAGCTTTATGATATGAGATGTAGTAACTAGTCTTTGTAAATTCTAAAATGGGAATGAACACATTTTCACACACTAGTGAATGTGAATATATGATTTCTTCTTGAATCCACTCATGTGTTACCCTTTCAAGAACCTTTTCATGTTCCATTCATTATCATGACTAGAGATTTTGAGTTCATAGGCATGCTTCTTTAAATTTCAAAATACTCAAGAGTATTTTCTAGCACAGTAGCCATTTGTTATTGCTTAGACAACACACCCTAATCTTAGAAATATTAGGGTACCTCTTTTTTTTGTGAATATGGTCTCGCTTGTTAAAATCTAGCTGAGTTTGAAGTTGTTTGTGTGTGTCTTATTATTTTATCACTTGTGTAGTCATTATTTTAGGTATATATTGATTACATTTTAAATTAGGTCTTTAAATCCTCTCCATTTTTTCAATTGTATTCCAAGAACAAACTTTCATATATAAAACTTCTCCCAGTCATGAATGTTTTAAATTATTTAATCTAATTTTTTTAGGTCGAGCTAATTTTCATATCAAATTTGTGGGACATCTAGGTGTTTTAATAAAAAAACTCATGCCTCAAAAGTGGTCTAGTTGTGGAGACCACATCCAAGAAATATTTTTTGTATATAGCATTTCATTTGAAATTTTTAATTTTAACCTCCATTTTTTGGACACAATCATGCCTCTATAGGGGTGAAATTGTCTTTGCATTATACTTAAAGGCTTGTAAAAATCTTAGGGGATCAGAAATGCATTTAGTGTTAGGTGTGCTTAATAGGCACAAGTTGCTTGTGTAACTTGGGACCAAAAGGGATAAAACATATGAAACTGTGTTAACAATAGTGGTGAGTGGAGCCCAAAAGGGTGAAATGGTCTTGAATCATTCAAATTGTGCAAAAATGGCTCATTTTGAGAGAATTAGTACAAGCTAATACTTTTTTGGATGCGAAAAAGAGAATAGAGTAAAATGCATAGAGCATGATGCATATGATAAAGGGTGAAGTAGTTTTAACTTTGTGCTTAGTGTGAGAGATGAGTATGCTTGGATAAGACTCAATGTATACATTTTAGTCTATAGTTTAGTGCTAAGAATGTATAAAAATTGATACAACTACTGAATATACATATTGAGTGTGCAATTTGTACTCGAAAGGAGTGAGAAAGTGCAGGATTATAGTGTGAACTATGCTCAATGGGCATGTAAAACATAAAATTATGGTGTAAGTTGTGCTTGTTGAACTCCCTAAGTATGTAAAGAGTGAAACATTCACGATGAATGTGCTTGGTGATCCTCCCAAAGGTGAAATGGTCTTCAAAGTCCATATAAATTGTGTTGAATGGGATTAAGGTGAATAATTTAGATAAAGTCTTAAATAAGATATGGTGTACATAATGAGATCTACAAGATAAAAATATTTATAGATTGTGATAAAAGTGCATCATGTCCATGGGAAGCACAAAAAACATGAGATATGTGTGTAAAATATGCATGTAAAACATAAAACCCATGGTTTGGTCTTACATGTGTAAAAGTGTTAAGCAAATCTGAATTAAATGAAGTGGTCTAGGCCAAAGAGCTTGCCATACAAGGTGTGCTCCAAAAGAGTAGATTTATCTTAGGCCTTATGAATTTTAGGTTTAAATGGAAGCAAATTAAATTAATGGGTCTTAAGACCCATAATGTGGCATGTACACAAAGAGAAAAAAATACACGTGTGCAAATTAGATCAAATAAGAGAAAAACACATGGGTCTAAAAGGATCAAAATGCACATTGTCATTAAAAACCATGTAATGAGAGAATTAAATGTTGATCTATATATGCAAAACATACATGAAGGGTGAGGGGTACACTAATAAGTCATGGGACCAACTGTAAAAGTGTTGGTCAAGCTGTAAAAGAGTGAAATGTGCATACTAGTCTATGTTTGTGTCATAAGAGGGCTTGTAAGATGCAAAAAGTGTGAAAGAGTCTGTGAGAGGGTGAAAATCATGCCTCAAAAGTGTGAAGGAAGTGAGGATGTAAGTGGATTGGGATAAATATTCACGTGGAGTGCATAAATCATGAGAAACAAAGCATGCTTGTTCAAGTTGGGTCCCAAAACCATGAGACACACATAGGGGATCATATAAGCCATGTGAATTGAGCCCAAAACCAACAAAAATGTATGTTGTAGTGTGCCACTTAGGCATCAAAATAATGAGATAAGCGAAAATCATATGAATGTATTTTCGATAAATCATGAAAGGCTTGAATGCCTAAGGCTTATGCCAAGCCAATTAATTTTAATTCTTTTTTTATTTAAGATTAGAATAGATTGATTTTAATCAAGTTTATTTTTAAATGGATTAATTATATTTAAAATTAAATTGATTTTATGATTTTTATTAATTTTTTTGTAGGAAATTTAATCTCCTTTTTAAGAAAAGTGAAATTTGATTTAGCGTTAAAACCTTCCCGCAAGCATAAACATACCCAAATGTTCACTTTCTCATAACTTTGGCATTAGAGATCCACTTTCTGAGTTGTCAATGGTGTTGAAAATTTGACTTTTATGGCTTTGTGGTGGTGTGTGTCTTGAAAGGAGAAAAAATAAATTGTAAAATCCATCATTTTCTTATGACTTAACTGTGTTACTAATGAAATGTCATATTTATTTTAATCTTACTTATTTTCATCTAGATGCATGACATTTTATTATTTCTCTTTTGTAGGGTTGACTGAGGAGAATAGACACCCAATCAAGAAGATTACTCTGCTAAAACATAAAGATTTCCATTCCCATTTAATATAGGTAGAAGAAGAGATTGATCACATGGGATAAATATATACTATGTAGTTTACTTGGACAAAGAGTGGGTTGGTGTTCTAGTTGTATCTTTTAAATTGTTTTTCTATTTCACATGTTGTTTATGGCATTGGATATTTGGTTTTACCATCTTCACAAGGATGTTATTCTTGAATAAAAGAGGTATAAGACCTAAAACCTATCAACATTTTCATCTCATTTTTTAATTGATTCTAGCTTGGGCACAAAGGGAGTGCATAGTTCAAAACAAGTTTTCCAACAACTAAAATGTTGCCATTAATGTTATTTTTACTCTAGTGCTTAGAGAGGTGCCTCTCTTCTTTGAAAGCTTTCCTTTGGTGGGTGAATCACATTAAACTCTTTCAATTAATTTTGGAGGGGAAATGTAATTTGGTCAATGGGTTGAATGCTATATAAGGCCAACTAAATGCTTTATAAAATGTTGGTTCATTTTTATTTTGAACGATAGGGTATAGGACTAAACCATTATATATGTATTTCCTACTTTTTAGGTATATATTCATGTGGGTAATGTTATTTTGAAGATTTTTTTATAATCTAACTAGTTATGATTGATCTAAATATTGTTTCTCAAGCATATATTTTATTAATCAAAGGTTGTGGAAGATTTGTTCATTTCTTATGTATGTGAATGGTGGATTTGCTTCTTTTTCTAATATTTGAGTTATCCTTAGACTCTTTCATCATCTTCATTCATGGTTATGTGAATACAAGCTAGGAAGGAGATTAATTTTATGGGTTTCATCTAACCAAATAAATCATATTTAATTTCATTGAAAAATAGGCTCACTCTTTCCTCTTTAGCCTAATATTTTGTCTTTTTATGGATCTATTATCTTAGAGTTATATTAGATTTGAATGTAATATGTGTCTACATGTTTATCTTGACTGAAAATTTGTTCATTATCGTGTATACCCCTATTGAACCTATATAATGGAATAAAATTATTTTAAATTAGTGGTATTTTCTTTATCAAATCTAAAACTACTAATTTTATTTAGGAAAATTTACTAATGCTTGTTGTCATTTGTTACATGCCTAAAACCAACTTTGATAAATCAAATAAAAAACTCACATTTCCTCTAGATTTTTTAGGTTTATATGTCAAACTAGTAAAGGCCCCTTGAAATGGAATAGTTTCACATCAATTACTACGTTACCTTGTAATACAAAACCTAGAAGTAATAGTACCCGGGGAGATTTTGTCTCCTTTTAGGAGAGGTTGGATGAGTTCCCATCCTGCTTAAGTTGGTGTGCTAAATAACCCATAAATGGAGAGTACTCTCAACTTGCATGAAAAATTCTAATTAGGTATCTTTACCAATTATAGTTGTGCCAAAAATTATTTTTATTGAATAAATTTTTACTATAAAGGGATATGGATTGGCTTTATCACTCCAAAAGGTTTTAATTTATATATATAGCTAGATTAATATACCAAACCAATTTATGCATTAGTTTGATCACCATGAAATTACTCATAAATGTGAGATAGGGGCATCCTTAATACCATATGTTATCCTTATAAATTTAAAAGGATGATGCATAAAATGTTGTTGTTGCAGTCATATTATGTAATAGATACATGAGTTTGATCATAATAACATTACTCATAAATGCAAGATAGAGGCATCCTTAATACCATATATTATGTTTTGTTGGTTTTTTTATTGGATTCACTTTTGAATTTGAATTGGCTTACAATGGCTAAATAAACATTGACAATAAGTAAATTCAAACTAATCCTTGGGCAGGAAGGATCAGAAAAAGAGAAGAACAAGGGGAATCTTGATGATCCACCAAATCAAGGTGTCATAAAGACAATAAGGAACCAAAAATCAATAGGGGACCCATGTGTTGTTGAATAAAGGACCAAGGAACCTCTATTCAAAAACAATAAATCTTAGGTATAAAATCTTGTGGGTAAAGGATAAGACCAGCTAGGTTTGACAGTTACTCGTTAGATCTAATGATGAAAGAGGAAGAAGTTTTCCTTATGATCCCATATAATATTATTGAAAGAGTGAGCTCTAAGATGGAAAAAATGTGATTGGTAAGCTAAATGGGATCAATCCCAATATAGACACCTTCAGGGAGCGGGCTAATTGGAAGTGGAGACCAAAAGGCCACATGGAGATCACAAATATGATTAAAGGATATATTATTATATCCTTCTCAAATCCATAAGATTGCACCAAGATAATGCTTGAAAGATCCTGGTCTCTAGGGAAAGTAAATATTATTCTTACAAAATGGAAACCTAGGTTCAATCTAAATAATTAATCATTTAACAAAGTACCCAAGTGGGTCAAGTTTATAGGCCTACCAACTTAATCTAGGAATAATAAGTTATAACAAGGATAGTTAAAGCTATAGGTTAGAAAAATGCCTTAGACATAGCGACTGAGTCAATTAAGAGATTGTTGTTTGTAATATTATGTGTTTATATCCCATTAGAAAAAATTCATCCAAATTAAATAATATTAAAATATTAATAGGGAATTGGAGAAAAGAAATTTAATATGAAATATCGATGGATATTTTATCTAAGCGTAAAAATTTAGGACTTTAGCCTAAAGCATGCCCAAATAAAAATATATAAAGACAATTGAAGGGGAAAAATAAAATGCAGATATTGAAACCAAAATAATTATGGAGGAAAATAACTCATATAAGTAGACTAGGGAAAAAACTAAGCACAGTCTATTATGGATTTCACAACACACCCTAATTATACCATAATCATGGAGCCCCTATTTTTATTTTCACTTCACTCCTACTTTCACTCATGAGTTGATTGATGTCAACGCTATAAAGTTTCTTTGGTGGGAAATATTAGTTTACATATTGAATCAATTCACATAACCAAATTCATTGGATAGACCACATTTATGCAATAAAACTTCATATAAGATACTTAGCATGAAAGTGGAGTCTTGACCTCCTAACTTGCATTTAAAAATTTGGCTTGCTTAACTCTCTCGAGCCACTTCAGAGGGTCATTTAGGTTTCCATGTTGATTCAACTTACAAACTTGTGAAATAAAATTTCATATTTTTCACTTGGTTTAAAAACAAATTATTGATCCACTTCTGATACTTAAACAAATTATGTGAAAACTTGCTTGCAGTCTTGAATAGGTTTTTTTAGGTGCATGTTAAAATTCTCTACTCATAGTTCTAATCAAGATTATAAACCTTGATTAGGTATTCAGGTCTTAAAAACACCTTGCTCAGTGATAATTGGGATTCTTATTATGATTAGGTCTTGAATTATTATTTTTTTATTTTACCATTATAATTAGAGAAAAAACTTTTATTAGGTCAATGAGTTGACTATAAACTATTCATTATGGTAGTAGTGTTTTTATTCCCAATTGGGTCATGGTTTTTCCCAATCAATTAGTGATAGTTCTAATTGGTCCTGTAAACTTGATTAGGTATATGGGGCCCTGAGATTTTCTCATTCAATGTTAGTTAGGGGCTAAAACTTGATTGGGTCTAAGCACCCACCTTTGAAGCTTTCTCAATTCTATATGTGGTTTAATACTTGGCTAAAACTGTTAAATGATCTCACTTGGCTTAGTCCTATCTAGGTATTTCAACCCCGATATCAATTTAAAAATGTTGAATCGAGCCCAATATACCTACTCAGGGTCCCAAGCCCAATTAGGTCTTGGGACCCCTCAAGTTAACACTCAATTCTAATAAGGAATTGATTCCCTAATTAGGTCTTTAAGCCACCCCAATGCATTATAATGCTAATCATGTTTTTAGAGCCCAATTAACAAAAGAATTTTTAATTTTCAAATGTGTAATTTTAAAACATGCCTTTTGCTTGTGAAATCTTGATTAGGTTTACTAGACCTATTTTGGGCACTTTTTTATTTTTTAATGATATCTTAAGCCTTATTTGTCCATTTTGTGAACCATATTCATCATCAAAGAGTTATTTTGGTTCAGACATTTTAGTGTTTTCAATTTTGTGAAAATTTTATTGGTGTAAAATCTATTCATGTTTTAGTGGCATGTTTTATTTTAGGCCTTTTAAATTGACATATTTTAATGTATATTTGTCTTTTTTCAGGCTTAAAGTATATAATGGAGAAGTGGGACATAGCTTTTGGAGGGAAATGGAGTTGGCAAAGGCATTAAAGACTCCCAAGTGAATTTTAGAGTGAAAATTCTGTGTAGAGTTGCTCTTTCCTATATATTTCTAGATGAGAACCATTACAAAGGTTGGCTCATTTTTTATCCATTAGATCACATTATGAATCAGACATTTTTTAATTTATTTCTCTCTCCTCCTTTATTACCCTAACATTATGATATAAAAATTATAATAAAATGATAAATGTAAATCTTATTTGTGATTTAAGTAAATATTTTTATTAATACAAGTTGTGGAGATTGCATTTCATTATCTTTGTGTGTAATACGATGGTTATGGGCTTCCTTTATATGGCATGATCCTTAGACTCTAACATTGATTCTCATTTTTGGTTGTGCAAATTTTGGGTAGATGAGGGATTAGTTTATATGTGCACTTTTTTAAATGGATTTGATTAAGGCTACACTACAATAGGGATTTTATTCTATTTTTCCCCTTTCTTTTGTCATTTTTATCTCTTTGTTAGCTAGGGTTACATTAGGTTTTGAATGCAATTTGTTTCTCTCATTCTATCTTGATTATAAGATATTTTCCATTATCATTAATACATTGTTGAATACATGTATAATAGAATGAAAGAACATAATAATTAGCTTCAATTCATTTATTAAAAACCATAAAATGTTAATTTATCTTTTTGGGCATAATCTGAATGTAAGTTTTTTGTTTCCTAAAATCCATTGAAAACCCACATGAACAAGACTACACTACTTCCATTGCCTCTACATCCACTAAAATACCAGATCAACATTCAAACTAAGATTAAATATTCCAAATTAGTAGGCCCCTTGAATTGGAATAGTTTTGCATAAACTAATTGGGTCACCTAGTATGTCATGACCTGACAAATAATAGGCCTTGGAGAGACCCTATAGGTCTCCTTTTAGGAGAGGTTGGATGGGCAAGCATCCTAAATTGAGTTGGTGTGCTGGATGACTCATTAATTTAGTGACACTAAAAGGAAGGCATAATGGGAGTATTTTAGATTTATCTTTCATTTTGGTCTTTTGGACCCATCCTTTATGCTTTCCTCACCCTATTGTGTACTTGAAACAAATGTCAATAGATTAGTGATAGAATGAGGGCCTAAAATCAATAATTCAACAAAAAATTTAACCTAAATTTTAGAGGCATTTCCCAGAATGAAATTCTAGGTATTAAGACTAAAAAATTAAAACTTTTATACCCACTAATGGCTTTTGCCTGGCTTGGTGGAGATGGATTCCTTATGAACATTCCAAGGCCTACTTATGATTTTCCTAAAAATCTTGATAAATTTTGTCCTAATTACATAAATTTTAGGATTAAAAATATGGAAGATCATATTCAAGTATTTAAGGATGCCATCATTCAAACTTAAATATAACATGGGCATGTTTCCTACCATCTCTTTTGTTACTCATTGGATGAGGTTGTTTATGTTTGGTACCTCACTTTGCTGAATGGATGTATTACCTCGTGGGCTATATTTAAAAATAAATTTTTTAGCTATTTTATCATGCCCATTGAAACTTGCATTCCCTCTAAATATTTTAAAATACTAGAATAATGTTAAATCCAAGTTAATATTCCAAACCAACATGTCCCTTAAATTGGAATAGTTCTATATAAACCAACTAGATTACCTTGTACATTGTGACATGAAAATAACAAACCTTGTGGAGACCCTATGAACCTCATTTTAGGATGGGTTGAACAGGTGATCATCTCACCTAATTTGGTGTGTCAAATGATGCATCAATAAATTGGTGCTAGAAAGAGGGACAATTATGAATATTTTAGATTTATCATTGATTTTGGTCTTTTGGCCGCTAGTTATGCTTTTCCCACCTTATTGCATGCTTGAAAGACATATCAATATATTGGCTCTAAAAGGAGGATGTATTGGGAATATTTTAGATTTATCATTCATTTTGGTCTTTTGGCCCATCCTTTACACTTTTCCCACCCTATTGCATAATTGAAACACACTTCAACATATTGGCACTAGAAGGAGAGTGTATTAGTAATATTTTATATTTATCATTCATTTTGGTCTTTTGACCTATCCTTTATGTTTTCCCTACCTTGTTATGTACTTGAAACACACATTAAAAAATTTATGATAGAAGGAGTGTGTATTGGGAATATTTTATATTTATCATTTATTTTGGTATTTTGGCTCATCCTTTAGGTCTTCCCCACCTTATTGTGTGTTTGAAACACACATCAATAGGTTGGTGCTAGAACAAGGACATATTGGGAATATTTTAGATTTATCATTCATTTTAGTCTTTTGGCCTATCTTTTACACTTTCCCCACCCATTTTCATGCTTGAAACACATGTCAATAGATTGGCACTAAAAAGAGGGTCTGAACCTATAATTTAATGAAAAATTTAACTTGACTCTTAGAGGCATTGCCTATAATGACATTCTAGGTATTAAGACTAGAAAATTAAAACTTTCATACCCACCAATGTCTTTTTCCTATCTTGGTGGAGGTGGTTTCCCTATGAACATTCTAGGGCCTGCTCATGATTTACTCAAGGATACTGATAAATTATGTCCTAAATAGACACATAATGGGATTGAAACTATGAAAGAACACATTTATGTATTCAAGGATGCCATCATCTAGACTCAAATATAGCATAAATATTTTGCCTATCATATATTTATTTAATCTTTACATGAGTTTGCTTACTACTGATACCTAAACTTATCTAATGAATGCATTACCTTATGGGATACCTTTTAAAATTAATTTGTTAACCATTCTAGTGTGCCTAATGACACTTGCATTCCCTCTAAATCTATTAAAAACCAAAACAATGTTAAATCTAAGTTAATATTCAAAATTAGTAGGCCTCTTAAATTGAATAATTTTGCATAGACCAACTAGGTCACCTAGTACATCGTAACCTAATAATAATAGACCTTGAAGAGACCCTGCGAGCCTCCTTTTAGTATAGGTTAGACAAGCGACCATCATGCCTAAGTTCATGTGCTAAATGACACATAAACAATATCAATAAGAAAATGAGGAGAGTCGATAGGATGATAAGGGGGAGACTTCAATAAATCTAACAACTAGGAAATCAAAAGCAAAAAGGGAATAGGAGCCTTGAGAAGAAGGATACAAACAAGAGGAGAAAATAATCTTTGAGGACCCATAGACTAGGAGAGGTGTTGAGAAATAAGGATAATTTTTAGAGAGAGAAAGAATTGATTAAGGGGAATTATTACATAAGGGGAAAGAAAGGTGAAGGTACTAAGGACAATGAGATAATCCCTTACTTGTTATCTCAACCTAGAGACCTAGAGGCTAAATTATCTAGTTTAGATCAATATTTCACCTTAAGAAATACTCGAAGCAAAAAAAATTAAGTAGACATAGAGTTATTAAAAATTATTGAGGAATACCCATGAAATAGGAATGTAAACTCAAGAAAATGACCAAGGAAGTAGTGAATGGAATATAGAGAACTTTGTAGGTTATTAGGTTTCCTTCTAAACATAAAAAATGAAATTTATATCTTGAAATGTTAGAGAGTTTAATAACTTAATCAAACATAGATTAGTCACTAGTTATAGGAATAATAATGCCCCAAGTATTTTTCTTTTATAAGAAACAAAAATTTCCTAAATTAGTCTAGCTCAAGTCAAGGAAGGAATGTAAAGGATGTCTAATTATGTATGTGTTAGTGTTGTAGGGGCCTCCAAAGGTTTGATGGTGTTTTTTATCCCTTAGGTGGTGGAAGATGAATTATTTCTAAATATTAACAACAAACTGGTAATTTTGGTTACCAATAAAGAGGACAATATGGAGTAGATTACCTCTAATATTTATGCCCCTAACACACAATGATTATAAGAAGAAATCTATAGATGGATGTAGTGAATTTCAAGAACACTTGTGGTGAATGGAAGTGAATGATTATTGGGGATTTCAACAATCCTCTTTCTCCATTAAAAAAAGGGAGGATCCCCATAATTCACAGATAGTCTAGAGGATTCATATGACTTCATCTCAAATAAGGGGATTGTGGACATAGATCTCAAAAAATCTAGATTTACTTAGTCTAATAGAATAATGGGATATAAGTTAATCCAAGTTAGATTGGACAAATTCTTATTATTGGTAGACTAGTTGATCAACCTAAATTATAAATTATCATCTCTCCAAAGAATAGGTTCAAACCATAATATGAATGTTTTTCATATGCAAAGAGAGAAGAGATAAAGGAATCATCCTTTCAGGTTCAAAAAAATGTGGATTTAGCATATGGGTCTTAAATAAAATATTAAGTAATGGTGGAACAAATAATTTTGTAAGAAAATTACCTAATTTTAAACAATAGAATTAGATATCACAAAATTAAAAGAATAATAAGTAGATCCACAATAATAATTGGTAAAAAAGTAGAGTACTTGAATATTATGACTGAGCCACTTTGAGGGGGAAACCTCAAAAACATTTAATTAAGAACATAATTAAAAATATGATGATCAAACACAAACCACTACCTCTTATATATACTCTACATAGCCATGGTTATTCCATAGGCTGATCATACTAAGAACATTGATAAATGTAAAAAGCTAATATGAAGGTGTGTAAGACACAAGTTAGTAATACATATCCCTAGATGCACTATAGGCTAAGGGCATATCATGACCTTCCACTTTAAAATAATGTTTTACTCAATGTTGAATCAAACTGTGATGTTGTTGTAGGAATGATTCATCCTTCCATGTTGCATCTTCAAAATACAGGTTCTTCCATTTGATCAAATACTCTTAATGTCTCTGGTCTATAGTTTCTTAGTACATGTGTGAAGGATCTCTTTAGGCTCTAAAATGACTCAAACTTATTCATCTAATTTAGGTGACTCAATCTAAGTGAAAACTCTATGTATAATTACTTTATTCAAAAGATATATGGAATATTGGATGTATGTGAGTGGTTGGGGGTAATTCCATCTTGTAAGAGACACTACCAATTTTATGTAAGATCTGGTAAGGACCATAATCTTAGGTGATATCTTTTTATCCTTTTTCTGTTACTTTAGAGACATTTTCTTATATGGTTAAAAATGTACAAAGACCAAATTACCTATGTCAAAATTCCTCTCACTTTGGTGTTGATATATTTGCTACTTCATTTGATTTTGTGCCATTGCTAAATTTTCTCATAAATTGATTAACAACTCATGTTGATGGTGAATGTGTTTCTCAAAATATTGAAACTTAGGATGCATTGTGAAAGATGAAGTAATGTATGGGGGGTTGATACCCATATGATACCACAAAGGGAGACATCTTGGAAGAAGTGGGGAAAAAAAGTGTTATACCACCATTCAATAAGTGGAAACTAACGAACCCATTTGTCTTATTTGTTAGAAACAAAAAAATGAAGATACCCTTTGAGACATTTGTTAACTACCTCTACTTGTCCATAATATTGAGGATGATATGATGATCGATGAGGCAACTAGGTGCCCAAACATGAAAATAATTCAATTCAAAAATTAATAGTAAATATGGGATCTCAATCACTTAAAATTATCTTTAGAGTACCATGCAATTTTTGAATTATATTGAGAAAATAAAAATCTACTATACTAGAAACAAATGGCTATGATAAGGAAAAAAATTTAGTATACTTAGTGAATTATGTATACACATAATATTTTCAAACTTTAATCAATTGCTAACATTCTCTATCTTTTTATAACTCATTAAGTCTCAATCTCTCTGAGTGCATGCCTTAAGGGGTGCACTAAGAAAGAGGTGGGTAGACCAATGGTGCTTCATAGGATTATTGTCCCTTATTACCACTTGCTATCTACACACTCATCTCCTAAAACCATTCCCCTAAGCTTTGCTTCCTATTTTATACCCTCCTCTAGTCATTTACGACATTCATTAGCCATTCCCTAACCTAAAACCATTTTTGATGGTTTACATTATACTATCGACCCCATTTAAACTTATTAGGATCGAGGTTGACCCATGGTCGACCTAGTTTGTGACCTATTTTTTTTGTCAATAATGATACTAGGTCGACTGGGATGACCTTGTCAGCCTAAAATTTAGAAAGGATTAGGGTTAGATCTACCTATATAAACACACCCATTTCATCATTTATACGAAAAGATAAGTAAGATATATTGTGCATCTACTTATTTACCATTTCAATAGAGGAGTAAGCTTAGGGTTTCATACTTTCTTTAGAGATATGAATGATGTCTTATGAAGAAGTATTTTGGATACATTAATAGGTTGTGTAGCCTAGAGCTGATTTATCCTTATCATCCTTACATACCACAATAACCTCTTGCAAAGTACCTTGGCCAAATGAGAGATTAAGGCTCAACTAGTTCATCTTCAAAGGTAAGTATTCATAACTTTGTTCCTCATTTATAAGAGTAGATAGATATGAATTTGTAATTGTCTTCTATGCATTAGTATTTTGTATACATTAAAATGAGTACATATCTTCTATACATGTGTAATTTTAATGTTTATTACCCCAACATTGTGCCAAAAGGTTTGGTGAGCACTAAATTAGAATTTACTTTACTTGTTATTAGTTTAGTGAATATGAAAACATAAGACCTAGTTAGGGTCATTGCATAGTTTTGCTTGACTAGAGGCTTTGGAACCCTCCCTAGTGATATTATTGTGGTAAGAGATCCATTGACGAGGTCTAGTGGATCTATCTTGATCATGACCATAAATATATTATGTATCCACAATCAGGAGTACAAGTAGGATTTATCTTCTTCGAGCTAGGGTTGATTTATATATTCTTTGTATTTCCCATTAGATACATTATGGTGAACCTGATGTGAATCTAACCCTTGCAAGTTTTCTTTCATGCTTTGACTTTTATCATCTTATTATATTTTTATATATTTTTTAGTACTTTATCAAACCAGTCAGTATAGTTCTAACTTTATATACACGAGTTTAACATACAGTCTCATCAAAATGACTCTGTTCTATCTATGTAGGTCTTCATCAGATAAAGGTTACTAGATCAAACAAGTCAACACAATACTCCTTTTCTATTATAGATAAACATATAATTTAAATAGGTTGACTTTATCATCTATTCTCTCTACCAGCATATAGGTCAACAAACTAGATTGAGTAGGTTGACTTTGTCATCTTATTCTTATTCAACACATAGGGTTTTGTATAATTGGGTCAAACCAGTCAACTTGGCTTACAAAATTTGAAAGAAACATTTAAGGCACTTCAACATAAAATTTTAAATCTTAATCATCTTTAATCCCATCAAGGTTATTATCTTTCCTTTCTCTATCATTTCAAGACTTTATTTAATTCTATTTTACACAAGTTAACAACTTTTAAAATTACAACCCTATAACCAACTAAGTTAACCTGGTCAACTTAGTTCTATAGTCTATCTTTTATCTAAAAGACATAGTTAACCTATTTGAATTTATTACTAAAGACCTTGCTTTTACAAAATATTAGATATAGAGAGGATTACAAAGAGAGTTAGTCAAGCATTAGTCAATAAATCATGAAAATGCATTAAAGACATAACAAAACTTAGCCTATCTATTCATGCAAGAATTACAAAAGATATCAATAAACAATTAAAAGAAAACAACATTAATTACCTTCCCAAGTGGATTCACCATACAAGTGAGGCTCAAAATCATGTTCTCCCTTGATTAATAATTCTTGTCTTCATCGTCAATGGTGGTAGCTCCTCCCATGTCTCAAGAATTCTTTGCATAACCTAGGCTCAAAGTAGCTGAAATCTCTAATCTAGCCTATCAAATGAAGCTTACTAATGAAAAAAAATGATCAACACAAAGGATTATGAAGACAATTTAGAACTATAAATTTGCACAAATCAAGCTTAAAAATGATGTTCATGGCCTCCTTATTTATATATTTTTGAGATTGATTAGGATCAACCATGACCTTCCATCTCAATATTGAGATGTGTGGCCATGAATTAGTCCAATGATATAACTAAATCCTTAAATATCCTTCATAAATATTTGCGATAGAGGGGCATTTAAGAGGCATGGAGGGTCTTAATGAGTCATGGGAGACCCATACTCCTAATATTTTATGCATTTATGGCTTATGGATGCCACCCCATATGATGATGTCATTAGGTGATGTAGTTAATAGAAATAAATTTCCAAAAATAAATATTTAACAACTCTCATGGAAAATCTACTTAAGCTCTTGATTTGGATCAATTATCCTTAAACAAGGTTAATCAACATTTATGCATTCATTTGAATATTGGCCCTCAATTAATTAAAGTGGTTAAAAAGTCATATTACTAGGTTATAATTTGACTCGAGAAGAATTGGAATGTGATGTTAGATGTGTTGGAATTTTATTCCCATTTAGGATTTTAACAACACAAAATAACAAATGTACATGATGTGTTCCAATAAATTAGAAGAAAAGGGTGATCTAGAGCATAAAAAGGCAAAATCATCATTTTGATTCGAAATGAATCGATCAAAGTTAGGAATTACATAAAATGCATTTCCCCATTTAGGAATACATTAGCCTAAATCAACACTTGTAAATGATAAGCTCAAACCATTTAGCACATTTTATGGATTTTGACCTAAAATGTGCATGTGCATTTGAGTGAAATTTGAGTAAGATTGACAATTTCAACATAAATGGTGTTAGGAATTGGATGTCTATAGTAGCAACCCAGTCAACTCTAACTTGTAATATTTATATATAGTTTCATTTGAACTAACTTTATACTATTATTCATCAAGGAATTAATAACTTTTTGATAGTAATTAATTCACACTTCCTTTTTAATTTTTTTCATGCTTATATAATGCACATAGTCTAAATAGGTGGTTTTTCAAATTACCTTTCAGTTACACTATTTTACTCTTTTTCAAACACTACCAAATCACATAACAATCAAAATGCATTTAAACACTTGTCTTCCCATGGCATACCTACTTGGATTTAATCTTGAAGGGGGAATTCGACTTGGTTTTCTATCCAAGTATAAATACGTGGTTAATGGTATATATTAGAAAATCACCTGACACCTTTATCATTGTGAGATTATGAAGTGAGGGGGTAAGCCCCAATACCAAGCTAGTACTATTGCCAACACATATCCATTTCATCTTAAATGTCCTAAAACCATTGATAGATCACTTTTTAGCTCCTTATTTTCATCCAATTTCCTACCACACTTAAATCAATACTTTATAATAATTTAATAACACTAAGGATGAATACTTAGTTAACATTTACTTTTTAGTTGATTGCTTACTCTCTAATCATTGCATGTTGTATTGAAAAAACTTGAAATAGATGGCATTGGTGTAGGATTTTTTAATGTGTGCCCTAATTATATCACTCACATTGATCCAATTATTTGTGTGTTTCATTTCATTCTTGGTTCACTTATATTGCAAATTTTTTCCCATTTTTAGCACACTATCATTTTGGAGGATATAGTCTCTTACAAACTATGTTTTACCTTATCAATAGTACATTGTTGCCCTATACAATTGTGTATTTTTTTCAGCCTACTTTATCTCCTAGTCTAGAACACTGAGTTGACTTATACGAGTCTGTATCCTTCTCTACCAGTTGAGTTATTGAATAAAGTCAACTTGCATGACTCTATATCCTTATTATCTTGTTTTATCCCTTATCTTTAATTCAAAATCAACTTGTATAACTCTATACTCTTCTCTACCTACTAGATTATAGTACATAGTTGACCTATTAGAATACTGCATCCTTTTTCCCTTTTGTCTTTGCATCATCTTAGTCTTCCTTAATATTTTTACCTCATTATGAACTTCCTATTTGAAGACAAAATTGAGTTTAACTCAATAGATATGATGAGCTTTACAAACTCCAATCAATTTTCCCATAAATAGCTTTTGGATCCTATTCTAGATGAAAGTAATGTGCATGTAGCCATTCACACTAAAAAAATGGTACCCCTCCTAATTCATCTTCAATTTGTAACCATATCTTCTCCTTAGAAGATCAACAGAAATTAGAATATACTCTGGAAATGATTTTCTTCATTAATTAATTTCCTCAACATCATGGAATAAACCCTTTTACTATTTACCATCTTATGATAAGTGGTCAAATTGAGGATCCAAATTCACCTTCCCCCACATTCTCACATGGATTTGGGGGAAATAGCTTCTTTGCCTCTCAACTTATTCCTTTTCTTTTGACCCCTTCTCATAATATGATCTCTTCTTCTTTAATTTCCTCTACCTCCATTCCATGTATCTCTACTAACATGGTAGGTTCTACATCTAGTGGGCCTATTCTAAGACCCACTCTTCTCAATTTGTCTCCTAGTGCATCATTTGTTACCCATGGTAATCATGCCTCTAGTGCTTATTCTCATACCTTTACTAGTGAATTTTTTTCCACCCAAAAAAATCATTCTACTAGTGCCTAATTTACTAATAATTCCTCTCAAGATACTAATAACACACATTCTACCACTCATAGTCGTACCCAAGCCACCAATATCAATGACAATGCTTCATATGCTAAAAATAACACCACTAAAACCCATCAAATTTTATTGTAAACTCTTAACCAAATAAACACTTTCCAAGCTAATAATTCTAACCAAATGATGCAAATACAAAATCATCTTATTTATCTCCATAATCACCCTCAATAAGTTCTATGGGGAGTGCATAACCAAAATTCCCCTCACCTCCCCTTTAGGATTATCATGGTAATATTATCCCTCAACCTCCTCTTGTTAAAAAAATTATCAAAAACCTTAAAAAATAACCTCTTACACCTCAAATTTATAACATAGATATAATAGGTACCCTACCATTAGTTACAATGGGTCAACTGATCCTACCTTTCACTTAAAAACATCTAGAAATCTATCCAAAGATTGCGTCAAGTTAAACATTTTTGCCACTACCAAGATAGTAGAAAAAAATCTCTCTGGAGATGCTTTAGATTGGTATAACCAACTCAAATCTCATTCCATAACTATTTTAGAATGTTTAGTTAATAATCTAGTACAAGAGTTTCAAACTAGTGACCTCCCTAAAAATACATTTGCTCATTTTATTAATTGCAATCAACTTGAGATGGAAACCCTCTACAAATACCCTCTTCCAAATCACCAAGACAAAAATGATAAGCCTATTCTTACCAATAATGTTGAAAATATTATAGATCCAACTCTTGAAGAGAATGTGGTCAAATGACTAATATGCAAAGGTTAGTTGCCTTCATTGATTCTCATCTCATACACAATAATTAATCATCTCACACTTTTTATGTTATCCAAGATTCTTCCCTAACTCACTTAATAGAGTCAGGGTAAGAAGACCTTATATAATTTGATGAACCAATTCCAACACCTCTATTAGATAAAACTTCTCATACCATTTATACAACTCCTCCAACCTCTTTACCCATTACCAATGATACTCAAACTTATAATACTACTTGTTCAAATTTATCTCAAACCAAACCTACATCAACTACCCCATACTATTAATACAATCAACAAACTGATCCTCCAATTAAACCTCCCACATCTTATCAGCATAAATTCACATGCACTTCTAATCCTCCTTTTGAGGACCTCCTTCAACACTATGCACCTTTTTCCAATAGTCCACTTATGGGTTATGATGAATGGGATCCTATCATGGAACTTACTAATCTACCATCTAAAATCCCATTTATCAAACTTATGTGAAATTCTCTACATCATCATAATCATCTTATGAAACTCTTGTTTGAAATGAACATCTTGTGTCCTCCCCTAGCAAGACACAAAGCCACATTATCTAGATCAGAAGATAGCATTTTAAAATAGTGTAAAGATATGTCCATACATGTTGATGAAATAATGGACACTTCTCTCTCACTCTAATTCCCCATTGCTTTTATGATTTTCAACAAGATTCTAATTTATGCAGATTATCCTCCCCTTTCTATCAGTGTCCAAATTGGTGATATCTAAGTCAAAAATGCCTTGATTTATGAGGGTTTAGGTACTTATGTTGCCTCTCAATTTTATTAAAACCCTTGGATATTCTGAATGTAATCTTAAGTCCACATGCAATATGTGTAAAGGTTATGACCAAAGGAAAATGCCTCTATTAAGTTGTGTGTCTCCCTATCACCATTCCACCTATCATTGTTTGAGTGAAGGTAATGATCTTAAATTTTATTTTATCCTATAACATCTTGCTTGGTAGGCCATGAACTCATTGCATGAGAGCAGTTGCCTCTTCTACCCATCAATGCATCAAATTTCCTTATAATGGTACAATCTATAATATTTAAGGTGACACTAACCCTTATAATTTTAAACAATTCCAAGACCATGGTATCTTCAAAATTCCAATGTTTGAACCCTTGTTGAGTGTTCCATTTTGAAAATATCAATGGTTTAACTTCCCTATCAACTCTACATGAGGTTACCATGGTCACCCAAAACTCATCAAAAATATACCACCTAACCTCTTAGATTCAAATGAAAATGAGCTTAATGAGATCAATATCAAGATAAAAAACTCTGATCTCTCTCGTCATCTCATTTCTCTACTTCCACCTTATCTGAATATGCATTCCCATCAACCACCTAGTGATGATATAATCATTATCTTAACTAAGACTTGGTTTTCCATTAACCACACCACATATGATGATAAAGTCATCCCTACCTATGCCATTTATCTACATACACCTAACTATGATGATGGTTATACCTTAGATGACCCATTTTTATGAGGTCTTGTTTAGGATTGAGATGATAAAATAATTCATTGTCATTATTCTTTGATTCAATCTTTCTACATATCATATCACATTCCATCTTATATAATTCCTAATTTTAACATTTTTCCTCTTGTTCATAGGGTAGAGATGGTGTGTACACCTCTAGTTTCTAAAGAACCTCATAGAAACATGTTTATGGATTATACTATGACTAGTCCCTATTTATTTACTAAATACTAAGACCATTATAGATGGCTTGCCCTGGAGATGCTTGTGATTGTCATTCAACCTTTTATGTATCCTACCCCTCCATTAGTTGAGCCCAATTTGGATCCTATTCTTACTCCCTCTTTAGATGAGTCAATCTTATTTTTGATCTTATTACTCCTTTAGGCAAGCCTTGTCTAGTCTCTCCACCATCCCCACCTCCCCTTGGTGATGATTTGATCCCTTTACTACAACTTACT
Source organism: Torreya grandis (assembly GCA_037957365.1). NCBI lineage: Eukaryota > Viridiplantae > Streptophyta > Pinopsida > Cupressales > Taxaceae > Torreya > Torreya grandis. The sequence goes on from JARHVA010000149.1 coordinate 4,826,963, forward strand.
CCTTTGGATACCAAATGGGTTGATCAACCATCTTATGATATTCATAATGTTATCAGTCATTAGACTAGAAACTATTCATTACACCAGCCTTCCCCAACATTTTTTTCCACTCCCTCTATTAGTACACTTACAAATTCTACTAACAAGTGTATCTGTTGATTCTACAACACATTTAATAATTCTTCCACATATTATTATAATCTAAAACAATATCTAGATACCTATCATCCCACTATTCATTAGCCCATAAACAAGGCTGTACCTAAATATATTAAAAAAATATGGAGAGGTATATTATCTATTGCACCAATGTGGTACTCATCACACTGATCATTTCCACATCCTTCTATATCATCTCAAAGATCACCTCATGGCCATTTCTACACCTACTACCCTTCCTCCCATAGGTCATCCTTATAAGAAGGCTTCCCATTCCTCCCCTATAACCCCTTCTCCACCTATAGTTTCTCCATATGTGACTCCTTCACCCATGGATCCTCCTTCACCTGTGGTTCATTATCCACCATTGACTCCTTCACTTATGTCCCATTATCCACTGGTGACCCCTTCATTTCTCATAGAGTCCACTCTTGTTCATTCTCTGGATCATCTCCTACATGATAGTACTCATGAGCACAATCATTTAGGAATTCCTACATTTTTTGTTGAGGAGATTTGACATAAAGTATTTTATCAAATTTCATTGAAGATTGATGAGGCCCTCATTATAGTTAGAGTTCAACTTCATAGAGACTTATTTGATGTTATGGATAATATGTGTGGATAAATATAACTATATTTATAAACATAACATGATGTTCTTTCATTTCTTTCTTCATTCGAATTGGATGTGTAATCCAAATTTACATTTATTTATCTTATATCATTTGACATTGTGTCAAATTCTTATTTATCTTACATGATTACTTATGTTTTTCACTACTTATTACTTATAGTGTCATTTTATTCCTTATGATATCTTATGGATTCTTGTTCATGATTACATAATTTTTCTCTATGAGTTCATTTTCTATGGATATCTTATTCTTTCTCATGATTTTTTACTACCTTATCTCTATAAACATGGATAATAGTTATTGTGATTTGGTTATAAAAAACATTGATCCCCTTAGTCATTCTATATTTACCATGTGATTAGTTAGAAAACAAGTCATATAATTATAATCCTCTTTTACCAGTCCATCTTATATCTCCCTTTATTTCCCTTATTTCCTTTCACAAAATCAATATACACATGATTGAAACTTGATGTAACATGCTAGTTCATAAGTAAGCCTAAGTGTTTTAGTCAATCATGTCTTTGGATACTTAGCATAATTTAGCCAAAGTCTAAAGCTCATTTGTGTGTATCACTTTATCTCTCATGATTTTTTATTCTAATTCCATATGGAGGAGGAATATCAAAAGCCATAAACATTTAAAATCCAGATCATTTTAACAAAAGGCAACATTAAAAATTGCAAAAGTCAAATCACACTAAGAGATGTGATTCATAGCACATCTCCTTTTTATAGTCAAAACTTAAACTTGATACTTGGCCTCATGATAGAGTCAAGGTCCATTGGGGTGTGGTAGGATAGTATATTGGAAAAGGAGAATAAAAAAATATTTTAGTGCTACCTACTTTCTCACGTAAATACCCAATCTTCATAATAGACTAACAACTCTGTAAGAGGTCTTGAGGAGTGGGGAACACATTATGGGAAGGTAGGTCCATTTTACTTTTCTTGTTCAAAACAACCAACATGATTTGATCTTATTGCCTCACTTATTTTCCTACCATAGTTTTATGCTTATAGTGACCAAGTATCCTCTATATATTGATGGTCACTAGTCACTTAGTATCTTTCTATGTACTTAGTATGCCTCCTATTTCCTAAGGTCTTATCATAAGACACCTACATTATACTTTTTACATTTCTTCTTTTATTTCCTTAAAATCCTAATATTTCCCTTAGATAAATATTATTTTGTTCACTGATCACTCCTCGTAGGGATCCCTTTTATGAGTTGCAGTATAAAACCTTGGATAGGACCAAGCCTTCTTCATAAATTACCAAGTTACCACATTACCATTCCAAACATACCATTTATTTACTATTGTTTCCACCTCATTGGTGTTCCCTTTGCGAGTTACAGTGAAATACCATGGATATGACTTGGCCTTTTTCACAAAATTTTCAAATACCCAAGTCATAATTAAATTACATGTGTCAAGTTCAAGATAAGTCATGATTGATTATGAGTTACATGTCATCGACATGCTTCCCATCTTGATATAGTATGATTTTATCCTTCATTGATATTTCACTTTTCTCTTTTTATTATCTAATTGCATGTAAGAATACAACCATTTTTCTTAAGTTTTCATAGTTCCCAACTTGAATTAATGTGATCAATTTAAGTTCATTTTTGCCTATTTTTTTCTCTTTTATACTTCCCAATGTGATTTAGTATGATTGATTGTATTAATTGTTTTGTTTTTATACCATTTATCTTTCATGTGATTTTAATTTTACTACATTATTCTTATACTTCCCTATGTGATATAATGTGATTTTACTTATTTTAATTTGGTGCCAATATTTTTCATGGTTTAAAAACAATTTTTCCTCATGTTTACCACTTTTTAGTTTATGATCTAAAGGATTTTTCAACCTTCATTTTTCCCAAGATCTCCCAAAACATAGTACAAAATGGAAGAGTATTTTGAGAGATTTCCAATACATATTGGAATGCATAAAATGGGCATCGTATGCTTCAGATATCACTAGTCAAAGTTTGGATCAATAATGGTCAATATATTAATAGTTATGTGGATGTGTGTATGGTTGCTAAGTAGACCAATCAACATTGACGAATGGAAGTGTAATAGTAAAAGGGTGTTTGGTTTTTGCCTTTAGTCTTTGAAACTCATGTTTAGACAAATGGGCCCCATTATTTTCTAGCTGGGGACCCTTAATTAGGGTTGACACACTCTTTTTGTGGAGGGGTACCTTTACCTCCAAATAGTCATATTACCATTATAACATGTTTTTTAATATATGCATTTGTGTTATCTAAAAATTTCATGTGGGAATAATATTCCTATTATTTTTAAACTATTCCATGCATTTACAAGTTCACTTTATATCATCTAAGTTCAAGATATGGTGAGCTAGAGACCTAGCTTGAGTGTCAAGTCAACAAGTAACTCACAACCTGAGTACCAGATCAATAACCAACTCATAGAAAATGTTAAAATCATATAAACCAAACTCAAATAAATCCACATATCTCATGATCAATCTCACATTTGTCTTAAAGGTTCTAAATTAAAACAAAAGGCAAGATAGACATGGCATATGCCATAGTTTGAAATATCTCAATGAAGCCTATTTAAAAGATTTATTCCTTCCATCCTCAATGAACGTGGGATTTTATCCCCTAAGGAAATACACTAAAAATATTTGAGGATCAAACCCATGACCTCATTATGAAAAATTGTAAGTCTTGGTCATTAGGCCACAACCTTGAGCCAAACTTTTTGGTGATACATTTGCTAATTAAAGTGGATTCCTGTTGCATTTGGAGGAGTAGAAAATAGAGAAGCTCAAAATTAGAATGAGATGGATAGTATGATACATATACAAGACTATATATATTATTACATAGTCCTAAATGTAAGGGGAAATTTGCCCTTATTTTGGAAGGCCTTTGAGTCATGGTGAAGGTTGTGTTATTTCTCACAGGGTATTTGTAGGTACTTGAATGGAAAAGAATGACCATATACCTATTTGAGGGATTTAGAGCCATGGGAAAAGATACATAATCCCACAATGGAAAGGACATAGGAGACCAAGCCTATGTTATTATGTTTTCTTCTATTTGTATGGCCTTTAGCCATGGAAGATATGTAGGTGTGGCTGTAAATTTGAGCTTGTTGTCGTATATGTTGCAAGGTTTTTATATACAAAAGACCTGAGATTGTAAGGATAATGCCTCTATTTTACAAGGCATTTGGCCATGGAGGATGCTAATTTTTATGTTGTAGGGTTTATTTTTAAGGATTTATAATTATGTAAAAACTAGAGACATGCCTTATTGTTATAATGCCCATGTATTAGGAGTCTTCATATACTCTTAATGGAGAAACTTGCCCGAATGCATAGAGATGAAGTATAGGTACTAAAATGAAGAGAAGATGGTTTTATGAGCATCTCAAAGTCTTCACATAGTCAGATTATAGTACTATTTTTAGATTCAAAAATCTATTTTTAGGTAAGTTTGTGAATTGTTGCATTTACATCATTTTTAATGGATCGATTTATGATTATGAATTTGGAGATGTATCCCCTAAAAGGGTGAACTCCATTATCAAGTTTGTGTCTTTTTACTTGTAGTTAGTTATGAGTTTTAGTTTATAATTTAGTTTTAAAAATGAATTAATGGAACACTAGAACTAATTATAGGAAAGTTATTAAGAATGACACAAATTAGGAGTTTTAATTCAGGAAATGAGCTTATAAAGTTTTTTGATCACTTTTCATTCATTCCTAGAATTCCATATACAATTTATATTTAACTTAAAGGGAATTGAGAATTTTTAGTATCTAATTATTAAAAATAGTTGTATTTACCTAAGGGATAAAGATTATTTTTGGATCAAATTTTGGTATCAGAGCAGGTTGATACATGACTTGCTTAAGTTATTGATATACTTTAGTTTGGAGTTTTTTAAATATCAGATTCTTTATATTTTTCTTATATTTTATTTGATTTAAAATATTGGATAGTATAAAGGATAATTGGAAGACATTCAAATCCACTGAAAAAGGATAAGCTTCTAACAGTTAAGATTTTAAAACCACTAGCCCTATAGGATCAACATGTATGATGAACAAACAATTGTCACTTGAAGGTGTGAGATGATATTGAGATAGGATCAACCTTTATTTATTGGGATGAATATAGATAAAATGTAAGGCATTTTCAGTGATGCACATCCAAGAGGAATCAGTTGTAATTCTATTATCATTTTTACACAGAAGGCAAAATAAGGTATGATAGAAATATGATTTCATATTAGTATTGACACAATATTTTGGTAATGATAACCAATTGTTTAGACTTTATTTTTGGATTAATAATAATATTTTATAAGCCTATGTCCTTAATTATAGGAAGAAGTGAAAAGACTAGTTCCATGTTTAGATATGGAAATGGCAATAAGGCATTGTTCAGGATATTGAATAGGTTTTTGCACTTTGATTTTTGAGTTTTTAATTGGTTCATAGGTTGGTATGTTTCACATATTTGTTAAGAGTTGTAGGAAGAATAATAGGATTTTCTTAAACACCAAAATTATGCCAACCATTTCTCAAAAAGTGTGCACTTTATAGTTTCTAAAGAGGTATAAGTTATTTTCAAACATAACTATGTATGCACAATCTTGGTATGAATCCTTTATGTAGGATTGCCTTAGAATTAAAATATGCCTTTATGTGGAATTTTTTTAAGGCCTTTTGAAAATTAAAATGGATCATCTAACTCTTAGTAAGATAGAGTTTTAAATAAGATGAAACCACCTCTTATTCAGTTGTTGAAACCAGGAAGAAGGAACATCCTTTGTATTGATAAAATGGTTTAATTGGATAGTTTTGGATAAGCATGACTATAATATTGAATAGTATTATTTTATTCACTTCAACACAATATTTTTAGGTAATTAATAACTACTAGGATATATGAAGGAATTTTGATAACCATGGTGTTGTGGAAGAATGTCATTGTTGTCTCCTATTTTAGTTTTCTGTTGTGATAAGATTTTTGGGAAACTAACTTAGTTTGGATGAGTTGTGGAGGTATGAATCCGGGAGTAGTCAATAGTGAGGAAACTTTGAGACAAGTTTAAAATTATTAATTTTCTCCTCATAATTATGATATGTCATATAATTACTTTTATAGTTTGAGTTGATAAAAAATCTCTTATTTGTGTATTAAACCTTAGGATGGACAAATTAGTTGCATGCTTTTATATTTGACATATATGTTTAAGTCCCACTGTATCTTAGGCAATGTTTTTGTTATAATTTTTTTTTACTCACATGTATGTTTGTTATGTACATCATGTAGATGTAATTTCAAAGACCCATAGATGGGAAACATTTTTAAAAGCAAGTATATAGGTGTTAGAATTTGTTTACAAGTCCTATAAGGTTATACAACACATTTTATTTTCCCTTGTGTGATGTTGATAATAAGGAAAACACCTTAGCTTTTATACAGTGTAGGGGTTGAGAGAATTCACTAAATTCAATGACTATTTTAAGTAATAGGTCATTTTGGTAGAATGGGTAAAGAGTTTATTTTACTCACCATAATCAGGTTACATTTTCAGTTTAACTTCTTGTATGGAAGTTTTTGATAACCTCTTATTTCGCTAATGTAGACTTGTGTTTTTCAAATGGATTTTTATTACATCATTTTGATATATTGACTTCAGAATTGCTTCATATGCTATTTTTGGGTCCTTTATGTTTAGAATCATTGCAAAAAGATTGTCAATGGCAAAGAAGAGAACTCATGGATATCTTTTTTTGGGTCAGTTAGATTATTGGGAATTTTGGAGACCAAAATCCTCTTTATGGGGAGGTTTGATTTGGAGGATTTTTCACCCTTCATAGTTCTAGAGATATCTCAAAACTAGTACATAATGGAAGAGAATTATGAAATATTTCCAATGCATATTGGAACTCATAAAACAAACATCATATGCTCCAAATATCATTGGTCAAAGTTTAAATCAATAATGGTCAACATATCAATAATGACGTGGATGTGTCTATGGTTGCCAAGTGGACCAATCAACATGTGACATGTGGTAGTGCAATGGTAAAAATGTGTTTGGTTTCTGCCTCTAGTCTTCGACACTCATGTTTGGATAATTGGACCCCACTATTTATTGGATTGGGACCCTTAGCCAGGGTCGACAAACTCTTTTTGTAGAGGGTTACCTTTGCCTTTGAATATTCATATTACTATTATAACATGTTTTTTTATATATGCCTCTATGTTATCTACACATTACATGTGGGACTAATATTCCCATTATTTTTAAACTATACCATGAATTTATAAGTTCACTTTATATCATCTGAGTTTGAGATATGGTCAGCTTGAGACCTAACTCAAGTGCCAACTCAATAACCAACTCATAGCCTGAGTGCTAGCTCAACAACCAACTCATAGGAAATTTTACAATCATCCAAACTGAGCTCAAATAAATCCACATAGATCATGATCAATATCATAGTTATCTTGAAGGTTCTAAACCAAAACAAAAGGAAAGATAGATGTGGCCTATACCATGATTTGAAATATCTCAATGAAACCTATTTAAAGGATTTATTCATTTCATCCCCAATGAACATGGGATTTTATCCCCTAATGAAATACACTACCAAGATTTGAGGATCAAACCCATGACATCACTATGCAAAATGGTAAGGCTTGGTTGTTAAGCCACAACCTTGAGCCAAACATCTTGATGATACATTTGATAACTAAAGTGTATTCATATTGTATTTGGAGGATTTGGAAAATAAGGAAGCTCACCATTGGAATGAGCTAGAAAGTATGATACATATGTGAGACTGTATATATTATTACATAGTCTTGAATGTAAGGGGACATTTGCACTTATTTTAGAAGGCCTTTGAGCCATGGAAAAGGTTTTATTATTTCTCATAGGGTATTTTTAGGTACTTAAATGGAAAAGGATGACCATATGCCTATTTGAGGGATTTGGAGCCATGGGAAAAGATACACAGTCTCAAAATGGAAAGTACATAAGAGACTAAGCTTGTGTGATTACATTTTCTTCTATTTGTATAGCCTTTAGCCATGGAAGATATGTAGGAATGGTTTTAAATTTGAGCTTGTTCTATTATATGTTATAGGGTTTTTATATACAGAGGACCTGAGATTGTAAGGATGATGCTTCTATTTTACAAGGCCTTTGGCCATGGAGGATGATCATTTTTATGTTGTAGGGTTTATTTTTAAGGAGTTATAGGTATGTAAAAACTAGAGACATTCCTTATTATTATAATGCCCTTGTATTAGGAGTATTCATATACTCTTAATGGATAAAATTACTTAAATGCATAGATATGAAGTATAGGTATTATAGACAAAGAAAAGATGGGTTTATGAGCATCTCAAAGTCTTCACACAGTCAAATTATAGTACTATTTTTAGATTCCAAAATATATTTTGATGTATGTTTGTGAATTATTATATTTACAAAATTTTTAATGGATCGATTCATGATACAAACCCAGAGACATAGCCCCTAAAAGGTTGAACTCCATTATCAAGTTTGTGTATTTTTCCTTACAGTTAGTTATGGGTTTCAATTTATAATTTAGTTTTGAAAATGAATTAATGGAACACTAGAACTAATTAAAGGAAGGTTATTAAAAATGACATAAATTAGGAGTTTTAATTCAAGAAATGAGTTTATAAAGTTTTTTGATCACTTTTCATTCATTTCAAAATTTTGCATCTAATTTTTATTTCATTTAAAGGGAATTGAGATTTTTCAATATCTGATTATAAAAAATAGGTGTATTTACTTGAGTGGCAAATATTATTTTTTGATCAATTTATTATACTTAGTCATCTTTTGTCATTACGCATTTCTCATCATGATATAGTGTGTAATGCATTTGTTTGTGATTAATTATACTTTTCCAAGTCCCTTTTGCCTATTTATTTTTAACCATGGATGTGTATTACATAATGATATAAAACAAAACACTTGACATATATTTACCATAACATATACAATAAAATCAAAATATATGTGCTACAAAGACATATATCCATGCATCAACAAACACAACCAAAATATAACTCATGAGATCAAATCCAATTGTCAAAACAATATATCTCTATATATAATGTGTTTTATACAATATAATGGTAAAAAATACAACAATACATATTCCCAACTCTACGATTGGGCTCCATCATGCCTATCATGTGGCCTAGCCATGTTGCCCATAGATGCCTCCAGCTATCCCTTCTACATGATGCCCTATAATGAGTCAGTCTAAGATATCAACCCTACTACCTATCTTTATAGGTTGGCCACCTAGATGTGTTCCTATCTAAGCTATATCATAGTAACCACATGTAAAACTCTTTCCTAAGCTAGGGCTTGCCAACCCTGTACCTCTCATGATCCAACCCCTATCAATGGTTACAATCCATCTCTGCATGTCTGTAACTACCTCATGGCCTCCCTCATTAGTCTAAACTAGCATACCTAAGTTGGGGTAGATGTTACCATAGGCTCATCCAATGTGGTGGGGTCATATGGTGCCATCACCTTATCTAAAATATCATGGTATGCTAAGATGATCAGGGATCCCCATCTAACCTCCTCTATTTTAGGATCTACAAAACCAAATTTAGATAAATATCAGATCACATATACATCTCAAAATATATCTATCTACTTACAATCACATACAACTAGTATTTTATGTCAAAAATTAAAAATTAAAATATTTATTACCAGTATCAATGTCACCAATCACTATGTCCCCATTTAATCATCCATCAATCATGGTTTCTCCATTTGCCCATCCCCCAAACACCTCATCCATCACTTGTCTCCCTATCAATGCAAATCCAAGAGTCACCTCTCATGCATATTATGAGCCTCTCCTCAGAGGTGCCTCTATCAACTAGATCTATCCTGAGTTGAATATCAGATCATCATGTAAAAACACCCTTATCTATGCTTGATCTCACTAATAGTGCCTCTATCTATGGTGTGTCGAAGGTTGTTACTACCCTTCCTACTATGGTTCCTACTATGTTACTTGTTGCACCCTTACATAAACATACATGCTCTCTCCTCCTTTGATTATTGACTATTATGCTTGACCAGTCCATGGTCTCACACACTATAACCTAATCACTAGTCTCTCAACAAGTACTCTTATTCCTCCTCTCCCTTAGTTCTGTAGCATGTCATTCCCAAAAATTAAGAACTACTAGAATATCCATTGGGTGCAGAAGTCCAAGCTACCATTGCAAGTGTCGCACTAGTTGTGGCTCTACCCACCAGGTATAGTGGTCCATGTTTTACACTTGAGCCAACCCTAGCACCATGATTTCCCAACTAGGCAAATAATAATAATATGTGTGTATTGATATCACATAATCTCTCCTCATATGATTTTATGAAATGCTAGCACATGGGACATGACCCATTATACCTAATCTTATCTCCATATAGTCATTTAACCTATCATTAACCACATGGGGAAACTTAACTGAATAATATATTAATAACCCATTATACATCCATTCACTAAGAAAAACCACTAGTTACATGGTCTTCTTCCCTCTGGATAACATCTCATATATATCATGCATGAGTTGGATCCAAATGATAGACCCAAAATCATAGAGCACCCCTTGATCCACAATGAACTGGCACAAGGCTATCTCATATAGTGGTACCTTTTCATGCGATTGATGTCACAATTTTGATCATAGCCTTCTAGATGACAAGAATCTATGTAATATACACATCAAATAAATTAACCCTCAGCCCTAAGTATATCCTATCTGAGCACATCACCCACCTAGTGTTTCATTATGTTTTATGTTATTTTCTTTTTTTCTTTTTAGAAAACAAGTAAAAACTTTAAAGAAGGGTAATGTTTAAAATAACCTGGATTTAGTTGTGCACTCATGATCCAATCGATGTAGAGAACTCCTCTTTGGCTTAGGAGGATGAATTGAAATAAGAAAGAAGATAGAAATGGATTAATTATTAAGATAGGTGGGTGGATTTCCTAGCAAATGCTAGATTCAAGAAGTACTAGTCTTCATTGGAGGGTAATCAATCTACTCTTTAAACAAGTTAAGTCTTGGAAAATTAAAAGAGATGCTTACATGAAGTAATAGAAAGTACTCAATCAAAATGAAAGAAATGATCTTTAAGAGAAAATGGGTGATTTCATCAAAATGGCATTAACTTGTTCAAAAATAATGCTAAAATGTTAAAATTTGATTCATAAAATTGTTTACGATCCTATGTTGTGATAGAAGTCAAAAAATATATTTTAGGTGAGGGTTGATGGGAGAATTTACCTTGTTGTTTTTGGGAAAAAGATTTACAAAGTGACTGATGTTGGTCCCTATGAAACTGATACTAGTTTAGGCAACTAAGATTGGTCAGGGGATGACCAATGTCGATCAAAGGTGATCAATGTCAGTTACTATCATTTTTAGTTTTGGTTAGAATGGATTTTGGGTTAGTTACAAGAGGGATTTTATGGGTTATTTGGGGTTGGATGATGGTCATAGAGATTGGAGGGAATATCAGAGGTATCAAACATAGATATTTAAATAGTTAAATGGAGAATAATTATTAGAGGGTGTTTGGTACAAGAAGGAATGTTTTAAGTTGTAGAACTCCAACACAAGAGAGGATATGGGGAGAGATATGAAGTGGATGCAAGCACTAAAACTAATGAAAAATAAATAACCAAACTTAGAATAAGTGAAAAGATACTTAGATTTTAGTGTTTCTAGCTTGGAGAAGTTTTAAATTTGAATATAAGCTAGTTGGGAACCTGGAATAATGTGGACAAAGTGATGGTGCTTGAGTCCTTTGTATTGAGGTGTTGAAACACTTTCTTGTCTCTAGGCTTGTTATTTGGTTCACTTGGAAGCTTGGGATTTACAAAAGAGTTCTGATTCTCACTCAAAATTTTCAAAATCTTGAGTATGGGTATTGGGGCTACCTTAAATAACTAATGTTGGTCCTAGTCAATCGGTATTGGTCAAGGGGTGATCGACATGAGTCAAGGAAAAAAGAGTCTAAGTTACCAAAAATAGCCATTTACACTTAATTTTGGTTGTTAAGACCATTGGAAGTGGTTCAAGATTATTTAAGGCAACATGGGTATGCATGAAAAAGAGGTATAGGAGGTTAGGGCATTAAATGCCAAGGTGGGAAATAGTCTTAAGGCTAGGTGTCACTCAGCTAGCCATGGGTTTAGGTGGGGTGAGGTGTAAATAAGATTGTTTGACCTAATTAACTAATTAAATTAGCTAAATGGGGTAAATGTGTGTTATTAATGGGTTTTAATAAATATACTAACCCAAGGGGCCAAGGGGCCAAGTGGTACTTTACAACAATTAGAACCTTTTGGTATAATTTTCTAGTGTAATACATTTTCCCCTTTTTTATTGCATAGGTTGCATCCAAAAGCTACAAAAAAAAAACCAATAGTGTAGTGGAAGGTTGGATGCCCCAAGTATGGGAGGAGGTATTCCCCCTCAATCTAGGAAATGATGAGGTGAAAAGTAAGTTGGGTTTGGGTTTGACAAGTGGATATATAAGTGGCAAAGGGGTTAGGGTGGTTAGGTGTGGAGGCACAAAAAGTCACACAAGATGCAACAAATTTTAATGTCATAAATTATACCTAGATGAGGATATCATGGTTGAATGAATTGGTTAATAAGGTAGTATGTAAGAGAAAAAGTGATATGTGAACTAGTCTACAACATTAGGCATAGTTGATATGGGTGCACTTATAAATACAAGTCTTCATGCTAAGGTATCCATGTTCATAGGGAGCCAAAAGTAGGGTGATCCTAAGAAAATGAAATGGGTGGTAGGTTTTAGAACCACAAATGGGCATGTTTTGAGATAGAAAGAGAGCATCATGAAAAATTCACACACATGCGTAATGTCATGAAGTATGTCAAGGTGCTCAAAGTGGTTAATGTGACTAAATCAGTGTTATTATATAAAATATGTGAACAAGGTTTTGAGTATCAAAAGGTAAGCTCTAATGGGTGGGGTAATGTGGAAAGGGATCCCTTGAGGTGGAAAGGGAGTTAGAGGCTCAAAACCCAAATGGTTATGACTGATGCTAGTTAGGATTGACTGACATTGATCATCCTAACCTTAAGGGTGATCAACATTAGTCATCAACCAAAACCTTAAAAAAGGGGGATGATAGCCATATTGGGTGAATATTTTGTCCTCAACTAACTGACGGCAAAATGGGTACATCAACCATATCACAATGAGATTTATACGACAAAATGGGTGTGGTTATCATAGCACAATGAGATAAATCTCTCCTCTTAGCAAGGGGAGGTTCCCTATAAACTATAATATACTAATATAAACTGAAAATAGATTCAAGGGTGAAATCATACCATCCATCTCTCTTTTTTTAGAGATGATGTTCACAAAATAAAGGAGAATTTTGGTGTAATTATTGAAGGCATTTCTCTTCTTTTAGAAATGATGTTCAGTAAACAACAGGAATTCTTCAGTGGGTAGTAACTAGATCCACAAGAAACCCATGAAAGCATAGTCTTTCATTGTTTCTCTTATTGATTTAGGATAAAGTAACACAGTAGTATGAAGTGCAGTATAAAGTCTCCATCAAAAACTACAACAGAGTAAAAGATTACAAAGGATAAGGGGAGCTCAAAATCTCTCCAATATCCTAGAACATAAAACACATAGACTAAAGATAATTATGGCAGCACAAAGTCTCTCACAGTTGACTTCAAGACATCTTTCAGACTATTTCCACTTGTTCTACTTATTTGATTAAATGGATAAGACTATATTTAGGAAAAAGACATAAGAATTATTTCCTAGATAACACAAGCTATTTCACCATAAATTCTGAAAGGTCACTTGCTTTCTCATTCACTTGATAAAATATGATTAACAGTCTGAGCTCAAAGTCTCAGGAATGCCTTTCAATTTGGGCAAAGTTTTACTTATAATAATAGAGAGATCTCCTTTATTTAAAATGAGAGATTACAATATATAGCATCTAAAGAAAGACTTTGGTGTTTGTTTTCACAAAATGGCCCATGCTGCATTGAATGCATTGGAAATAGGAAGTTCTGTGCAGGGGCCATGCTAGAGCAAGTTACTAGTCTTGACTTTGGTGTTATAAATCATCTCAAATTTATCCTCCAAAGCATGGGTTACCTGGTCTTATTTATGATGTTTACATGGCTGCCCATTTGACTTTACTCAATGAAGAAAAATAGGTCATGCCATTGAATGCTTACGCTCTCTGAGTTCCATCTGGTGGACTGCTCCACCTACTAGAATAACTCTTCTATATATATTTATAGATTCTCTATTTGATTCCCTCTTTCCTTGCTATATTTTGTCTCTTCCTATTGATTTGAGCTCTCGAGGCTATCTTCTCACCTTCTGCTAGTTTCTTCAGTTCCTTCCTTCATTGGTTGTTGAGTTTGTTCGTAGGTCTGCGCTATTTAAAAATCAATGGTTAATTCATCACCCTGAATATGACATCTATGGGGATGTCATTAGTCTCCTAAACCATTTTGAACCTTGAACCTTTGAACTTTTCAGAGTTCACCAGTTCAATGGTTCAATAGTTCGACAATTTGGTGTTTAAATGTTTTGTAAAGAGCCACATTCACTTAGTCTTCTTTAAAAGTTCAATGTATGGTTAAATCAATTGTTTGAACCATTCGATTGAACTTTAAACTTTGAATTTTGAACCCTTTTAATGCATTGAAGCTTTGAACTCATTAAACCTTTGAACTGGTAAACTTTTCAGAGTTCAATGGTTCAACAGTTCAATGGTTCAAAGCTTCATTCCAACTCATTGACCCCGCCATTGAACCTTTTTGATTTTAACCTTGGCATTAAACCATCCTTACAATTTTTTAGGAAATGCCTTAAGTGTTTTTCTTTGCGAAATCCCACCTTTTGAACCTATGTTTTCCTTAGCTGAAAAGGCTTGTGCGATTGAATAACTTGACTGATCAAAACATTTTTTAAGAAATAAAGAGACTATTTTGTCCTGTAAGACCGAAACAGTTGACATGTTTGTCCACAAAAACAAGTGATGGATTTTGGAAATAACAACTAGCTCCAATTAGGGAACTTTCATCAATTGTACTCTAAAACAATCAAAGGGAGTAGAATCTAGACTCTAAGTGCCTTCATCCATGCCATTTGGGCCATGGAGTCAAGCCACCCAAAAAGAGAAAGATGCCAAAAAAAATGAAATGAACAATACAAAACAACTAAAGACTAAACAAATGTACAATTGGACTTATTTGATACTTCAAGGATTGAAGTGCTTCAGATGTTGCCCATTGTAAGGTAGTGAGAATAGCATCCCATCTTGATATCTCAATAAGAAACTACTATCACCACTGAATTAATGGATGGAGAATGAAACTCTCCATAAGGAATCAAATTTTCCATGCATTCCCTTTGGTTCTCTCCTCTTGTCCCATAACAAGACTTGATCTCCAATCTAAAACTCGTAAATCCTTGCTTTTTGGTCAAAAAGTTTCTTCACCTAATTTTGATGTTTAGCAATGCGTTCCACTACTATAGTTCATTGCTCTTCTAACTCAGTCAAACACATGATTATTTTGTTAATATAACTTTCAAAATTTGAATCTTCTACTACCTTTACCAACTTCAATGCTAGTAATTCCAAGGTAATGGGTATTTTTGCATTTAGACCATACAAAATTTGGAATGGGGACATACCTATTGCCCTCTTAGGTGTAATCCTATCTAGCCATAAAGCATCAAAAAATAATTTATGCCAAGTCCTCTGATTATTATCTACCAGCTTCCTGGTAATAGTCACCAGGTTCTTGTTGCTTGATTTTAATTGACCATTTCCTTGCAGATAATAGTCAAAAGAGTGAGAGAGGATAATCCCATAATAGTAACAGAACTGGGTAATCTCATAAGAAGAGAAATAGGCTGCATTGTCTATTACAATCTTGGTTGGGACTCCAAACCAAGAAATAATATTTTCCTTGAGGAAATTACATACCACTTCTGAAGTAGCATGCTTGAATGGAATGGCTTCCACCCACTTGGTAAAATAGTCTATGGCTATGAGAACATAGTCATGTCTAGCACTCAAGGACAGGTTTATAGTTCCAATGAAATTAATACCCCATTGTTAAAAAGGCTTTTCCATCACCACAGGCTTGAGAGGTAATGTGGCCAACTTGGGTTTCCTAACAAACTGTTGACACAACTCGCATCTATGCACCCAAGTGTATGAATCTTAAAATAGAGTAGGCCAATAGTACCTAGCTTGTAAAATCTTATGGGTAGTCACAGGAGTGGAAAAATGTTCTCCATAAGTTAAATTGTGGAAAGACTCCAAAATTTTTCTATGTTTTACTTTATCCATGCAATGAAGAAATACTCCACTAAGGCTCCTCTTGTATAAACCATTGTCCCATAGGAAAAAGTTATCAGCTTTCAACTTAACAGTCCTCTTTTCTTTATGAGACAGGTGGGTAGGACACTCACCATAGGTAAGGAAATGAGAAATATTGGAATACCACTCATTCATAGTGATGACAAAGAGAACTGTAGGCATGTCTTCAACCTCTATTTATTTATGCCCTACTTCCTTTGGTATATTATCAACAATTAATTAGTAGAGACCTCTTCCCTGCACAAGCTTCATAGGTTTGATAACAAGATCAAACTCCTAGATTTTAAAAATTCAATTGCCCAGTTCCAAAATTTTGTTGAGTTAGAATGGACTTTACTATTGTATCAGGAACCAGAGTAATAGTGTGTGAGTTCAAGATGTAAAAATAGAAGTGTTTTACCACCTTAACCACAATATAAGCATGATTCTCCATGTTTAAATATTTCAGTTCATGAGCTTTGAGAGGACAACTCATGAAAGATATGGGGGACTCTACACCTTCTTTGTTCTGCTAAACCAAAATAGTTGAAAGTATGTGTTCAAAAACATAGCTATATATTATAAAGTCTTTGGTATAATCCAGACAAACCAAGATTGGGGCATGGGTGATATCTTTCTTGATATCTTGAAATGCTGACTTGCCTTATTTAATCTAGTGGAAAGTAACTTTACCCTTCATCATGTTGACAATGTGGTGAGTCTTCTCTGTGAATTTAGGAATGAACCTTCATAGAAAATTCACCTTTCCAAAGAAAGAATGGACTGTAGTGTTACTAGAAAGAAGAGCAAGATCTTGGATGGATTTGACTCTTTCTGGGTCAATCTTTATGCCTTCTTAGGATATAGTGTAACCAAGAAGTTTCCCTTTTGTAACCCCAAAAACTAATTTCTTAAGATTGAGAGAAATATCATTTTGTCAACATCATTCCAGCACTTGTTGTAAATGATGCACATAATTAGGATGATATTTGGAAAAGATGGTCTAGTCATCAAGATATACCATAATGAACTTCCCTATTTTATTTCTAAAGGCAAGATCCATCGCTCCCTAGAAGGTGGCGACAACATTGATCAAACCACAAGGCATTCTGAAATATGCAAAGGTGCCCCAAGGTGTAGTGAAAGTGGTCTTATGTTGGTCTGCTTCACCAACTTTCACTTGATTATACTCCAAAAAACCATCTAACATTGATAACATCTCTAAGCCAATTACTATCTGTAGTAGCTACTCCATGATGGGCAAGGGGTAGTTGTCTTTTAAAGAGGATTGATTTAAATTTTTGAAATCAACACAGAGGTGAATTTATCCATTTTTTTTCTCACGGGGACTATGTTCGCAATCCAAGTGGAATAATGGATTGGAAAAATTATCCTCATATTTAACATTTTCTGGATCTTAGAAAGAATAATACCTGATATCTTGGGGTTGTACTGCCTTCATTTCTACTTGTGAGGCAATGACCCAACCTTGAGAGGAATTTCATGCCAAATTTATTTAGGCCTGAGAGATTTTAGATCATCATAAGAGTATGCCAAAACATCAATGTAATGGTGAAGTAGAGTAATGAATTTGAGTTTTTCATCAGGAGTGCAACAATTCTCGATGTTGACCATTTTAGGATTATATTTTGTACTCAAATCTATTTGATCAAAATCTTTGGAGGAAATTGAATCCATTTATTACTTCTTGATAAACCTATCATGCTTATTGAATAGCTTCTCAACAGAAACTAACCATTTGGGAATTTTATTCCCTTTGAGCTGAAAGAACTCTTCACTAGTTTTTAAATTTGTTTTGAGAGCTGATTGATAGGACCTAAGTTCCCCAAAGCTCTGACACAACTTGTCAGAATTAAGAGTACACATGATTACCAATGTATAAATAACTTACATGCAGAAATACCCAGAAGAACAAATAACTATCAATGAGAAAACACACAGAATATGAGAGGCAACACACAATTGTATTCAACTCATTACAAAGGAAATTACAATAAAGAGATCACACTCTTCTTCCACCTCTATGAGGCTTCCTCCTTAAGGGCTCCAAGTAATCTTCCCACCTAAGTAATCTTCTCTCATAGGTCACAACTAAAAACTAACACAAGCTGTTGTTCACCTCATTGTACATCCAGTACAACCGAGTACGAACCGGTACTCCAAGTAGATCTAACCATGATCCTACTCTTGATGTATTGTTGTCACCTTGGATCTTGCTCCCCCGCCGATCTCTTTTTGACCCTCGCATTCACACATCTCAGCAGACCAACCTGATCTTACTTATCACATGTAGATCTCCACCATGACCCTGCAACTCCCTGCATATCAAACCTGATCTTACATACATGGGGAATCCTACTTGATTCCACCATGGGAAGAACTCTCCAAGCTCCACACTTGGGTTCTACAATTTCTACGCTTAACAATACAACCCATGAGTCTATTATATAGATCTCATGCATACACTTAATTTAGATGGGCGGCTCAAAGACTCGAACTGGTCTCTAACATGCAAACTCCACGTTCACTTAACTGACTGTCCATCAACAGTATTTTTGACCACCACAGGCAATCGACTTTAGTCCCTGCCTGACTGGAGGTGACCGATGTCGGCCGATCTCTTGTCGATGTCAGTTTCCCTTGCACTGTCCCCTGACCGACATCGGTTGTGGCCTGTCGATGCTAGTGACTGTTAAGCTGTGAAAAACCTCTTGTTTGCCTTAGGTGAAGATTTTAGCTCCACACCCTAACAATCTCCCACTTAGAGATAAAGAGCTGCACCTATACCCATACCAGTACTCTGTCTAATCTGCATCCTAGCTTGTATTCCTCTTTAAGCTCTCCCACTTGAAGACAACCCACCACACTCCCTATGGTGCTACACCTGTGTCTAAATTTCTCCATTCTTCTACCTTGCTATACTCCCACTCAAACAGTAACCCCTATGAGTAACCTATAATCAACAACACTTAACAGATCTGAACCACCTGTTAGTCAAGCTCACTCTGAGAACGTCCAACCTTGCTCTGATACCATTTGATAGGACCTAAGTTCCCCAAAGCTCTGACACAACTTGTCAAAATTAAGAGTACACATGATTACCAATGTATAAATAGCTTACATGCGAAAATACCTAGAAGAACAAATAACTATCAATGAGAAAACACACAGAATATGAGAGGCAACACACAATTGTATTCAACTCATTACAAAGGAAATTACAATAAAGAGATTACACTCTTCTTCCACCTCTGTGAGGCTTCCTCCTCAAGGGCTCCAAGTAATCTTCCCACCTGAGTAATCTTCTCTCATAGGTCACAACTAACAACTAACACAAGCTGTTGTTCACCTCATTGTACATCCAGTACAACCGAGTATGAACTAGTACTCCAAGTAGATCTAACCATGATCCTGCTCCTGATGTATTGCTGTCACCTTAGATCTTGCTCCTCCGCCGATCTCTATTTGACCCTTGCATTCACACATCCCAACAGACCAACCTGATCTTACTTATCACATGTAGATCTCCACCATGACCCTGCAACTCCCTACATATCAAACCTGATCTTACATACATGGGGAATCCTACTTGATTCCACCATGGGAAGAACTCTCCAAGCTCCACACTTGGGTTCTAAAAGTTCTATGCTTAACAATACAGCCCATGAGTCTATTATATAGATCTCATGCATACACTTAATTTAGACGGGCAGCTCAAAGACTCGAACTGGTCTCTAACATGTAAACTCCGCGTTTACTTAATTGACTATCTGTCAACAATAGTTCTAACTGCCACAAGCGACCGACATCGGTCCCTGCCTGACTGGAGGTGATTGACATCGACTGATCTCCTGTCGATGCCGATTTCTCTTGCACTGTCCCCTAACCAACGTCGATTGTGGCCTGCCAATGCCGACGACTGTCAAGCTACAAAAAACCTCTTTTTTGCCTTAGGTGAAGCTTTTAGCTCCACACCCTAACACTGATTTCCATGGTGGAGATTAACTACCTTCAAAATAAATCTCCTCAAAGCTATCCATCTATTTCAAAAAAAGTAATGATTTGGTTGTCACCATTAAACACCAACTAATGTTTAGCATTATCAAGTACACTTGGTTGAAAGACCAACTCAATAGTGTACTTATTCCCTTTAAAATTTTGGTGAGGGACCATGAGAGTTGTAGAGACAGCCTAAGAATCTAGTCAATCATTGAATTCTCTGTTAGAAATCTAGAACAACAAACATGCTCTGATTCCACTATTAGGATCTACGAAGCACAATTGATTACCATGTACAAGCAATGAAATGTGGAATTTAACTAGAAGTAACAAGTAACTAGAATTTAGAAATAACACAGAATATGAGAGATAATACCCAATTGTATTAATACTCTTCCAAAAGGAAATACAACAAAGAAGATGCCACAGTCTTCTTCCTTACACACCTCTAGGGCTCCCACACCTCTGGGACATAAATAGTAAATCTCTTCAAGAGTTATCTCTCTTGTAATATCAATTACAAACACAAATCAACACACAGAGCTGTCAACCAGTCAGTAACAAAATTGCCAATACACTGAGTACACACCGCACTCTAAGTACACAATGTACTCCAAGTAGATCTCCCTAATCTTGCTCCTTGCTATGTTGCCCATCTCCTTTGACCTTGCTATCCTACAGATCCACCTTAGACCTTACACACACAAACACCTGCAAATCAATGATCTTACTTACACATGTAGATCTCCTAACCTGGCCTTGCACACCTACCGACCAAGATCATACACACATGAAGAACCCTTTTAATTCTCCAAACCAACACCCCTATGGATCTTCTACTAGAACTTGTACAACCTATAGCTCTACCTGATCATACACACTTGGCACTATGGCACTAGGAGGAACACACCTTGCTCTCTTCACTCTGAAGGAGCTAACCTTGCTCTTACTCAACTAGCACAAATTACAATACAACCCATGAGTCTATTATATATATCCCATGCAAACAATAATTAGACATCTAATTACAATAATTAGATCCATAGCTCCAAGACTAAAATTAGCCTTTAACATCCAAACAACTGATTCATTAATAAACTATTCGTAAAACTCACAGTTCTGAATCGCATAGGTGATCAACGTCGGTCCCTGTTTGGCTAGAGATGACCGACGTTGGTCGATCCTAACCGATGTCAGTTTCTCTACTCACTGGATATGACTGACATCAGTTGATCAGACCAACATCAGTTACTCTACAACTCAGCAACCTCTTAACAACCTCCTCCATGTCTACATCAGTGAAGCTTTTAGCTCCAGAACCTAATAATCTCCCACTTGGAGATAAATAGCTGCATTATACCTATACTTGTACACCGTCTAATCTATTTCTTGGCTTGTATCCCTCTTCAAGATCAATCTTGAAGACCAACCACCACACATCTTATGGTGCAACTCCTGTCATCCAAGTAACCTGCCACATCTAAAGTGCCTGACCCTGCATAGCATGTATACCTACTGCTAGTCCCTCTCAGATACCTGAGAACCCACTGAACCACTCTCCAGTGCTTCCTTCCTAGATTGGCTCTAAACTTGTTGATAGCTCCCACTGTGTGGGCAACCTCAAGTCTAGTAAGCATGTACTTAACCTCATCATGTGAATCAAGACACTGTTCATAGAACTATCCAACCCTCAGCATGCTGACCAGTTTCACACAATCATCCAGAGACAAAATCAACCTGTGACCTTTCGTGTCTCTAGAACACACTTATGCCAAAGAATTTCACTTCTCCAAATTCTTCATGACACACCTCTGAACTAACTTTACCTTTAGCTCAGAAAAAACCCTGTATGTGTAACCCTGCATCAAGTAAACACACAACATACAGTAATAGGATGATGTTGCAATCATCACCCACCTGGTAAAGAAACCACAGTAGTTACAATGACATTGACTAAAGCCATGCTTTGTCATCCACCTGTCAAACTTGTACCACTATCTTGGAGCTTCCTCAAGACCATATGACCTGGCCTTTCATCTCATGTATCCATTCTCTCTATTCTTTAACCAAGGAATCCATTCGTCTTTCACTACTTTTATACCGGCTGGCAACCCTACCAAATCTCCCATTTGGTTCTGCATCCTAGGAATCAAATTCCTCATCATGCCATGCTCCCACTATTTCCTAGATCCTTTCTACTCTGTAGTGAGCAATGAGTATAAAGAAGAGAAATAATGAATTTGAGGCTTACTTACCCTTTCAGTCCTCCATATGGGCATTTGAGACTCCTTGACAGATTGTTGTCTACCCAAAATCCATTCTAGTGACCGACCTCAGTCACCACATAGTTTGCATCTGACTGACATCAGTTCCATGTGACTATCCAGATCACTGACACCAGTTATCCTACTGACATCTATCTCCACCTGCTCAACACCACCAAATCCTCTGGTCTATGCATGACCAACATCGGTACCTATCTGTTCGACACCGGTTTCCCCTAACTGACGTCGATACCTGTGTTTGCCTATGAGTGATGAATTTTTACCCATGAGCTTACTTTGAATCAAAACCCTATCCAAAATACCCTGCTTAGAGATATCCAGTCTCATCCACTGATCTCTATCTGTCATCTCCTCTAAAAACACCAAGGCTTTCCAGTTCTTAAGTTTATCAAATACATCAATCTTCCTTTTCCTGTAATAAAACCAATCCTTTCTTGTAGCATCCCTCTGCTCACAGAAATCTCAGTCTATGCTCTCCGAAGCTGAACTCTTACCATTTGACTTAAGAACATCCATTCCCTTCTCACTTATGTAACCAAGCCTACAAAGTCACACCTATGCAACAGAAGCAGAATTAGCAATACAAGCAAGTAGATAAAGAGTACCAGCTTTCTTACCACATGCTAATTCAAGTGCATCTTTGGTAACATTCCAAGAATCCACTATGAGAGTTACTGTGCATCTCTCATCACCCAACTTGCCTGAAGAAATTAGCCACATCTTCAAGACTGGGACCTGCATGACCTCCTTCAACACCCATGTGTTGGCCATCTACAATTTCAGCCGCACTTCCCCTTTGTCAAAACTTTGACAAGGCTCACCAACCCCTCTATTTGGGGCTGCATGGAAAGAGGCAACAAAATCTATAAAACAAGATTCTACTTTATCCAAGGAACATCCCAGAGCATCCTATGCAACAACACTTGCAACATCTGCTTCTTCAGTTCCTTCATGCTGATCTTCTACCAACCAACAATATTTATTTACCTGCTCTTTCTTTCCATAACACCGTAATTGACCATTCATGTTTTTCAATTCCTCCATTCTTAGTGTACTTTCTTTTGCCATTGCTATACTCCCACTCAATCAAAAACCCTTGAGAGTGACCTGTAATCAAACACAAACCTGCTCCCTATAATCTTAGCTCTGATACCACTTTGTCAGGAATCTAGAACAACAAACATGCTCTGATTCCACTATTAGGATCTAGGAAGCACAATTGATTACCATGTACAAGCAACTAAATGTAGAATTTAACAAGAAGTAACAAGTAGCTAGAATTTAGAAATAACACAGAAAATGAGAGACAATACCCAATTGTATTAATACTCTTCCAGAATGAAATATAACAAAGAAGATGCCACAGTCTTCTTCCTTACACACCTCTAGGGCTCCCACACCTCTGGGGCATAAATAGTAAATCTCTTCATGAGTTATCTCTCTTGTAATATCAATTACAAACACAACTCAACACACAGAGTTGTCAACCAGTCAGTAACAAAACTGCCAGTACACTAAGTACACACTTCACTCCAAGTACACAACGTACTCCAAATAGATCTCCCTGATCTTGCTCCTTGCTGTGTTGCCCATCTCCTTTGACCTTGCTATCTTGCAAATCCACCTTATACCTTGCACACATAAACACCTGAAAATTAATGATCTTACTTACACATGTAGATCTCCTAACCTAGCGTTAAACACTTGCCGACCAAGATCATACACACATGAAGAACCCTTCTGATTTTCCAAACTAGCACCCTTGTGGATCTTCTACCAGAACTTGCACAACCTGTAGCTCTACTTGATCATACACATTTGTCACTATGGCAGTAGGAGGAACACACCTTGCTCTCTTCATTCTAAAGGAGCTAACGTTGCTCTTACTCAACTAGCACAAATTACAATACAGCCCATGAGTCTATTATATAGATCCCATGTAAACAATAATTAGACATCTAATTATGATAATTAGATCCACAGCTCCAAGACTAAAATTAGACTTTAACATGAAAACAACTAATTTGTTAACACACTATCCGTAAAACTCATAGTTTCAAACTGCACAGGCGACTGACATCGGTCCCTGTCTGGCTGGAGATGACCAACGTCAGCCGATCCTGACCAATGTCGATTGCTTCTCACTGAATATGACTGACGTCGGTTGATCAGACTGACGTCAATTTCTCTGCAACTCAACAACCTCCTCCATGTCTGCATCAGTGAAGCTTTTAGCTCCACAACCTAACATTCTCTAGGCATCACAAAAATATTGAAAGCCTCAAAAATTTTAAGGCATTCCCACACTAGATTGTGATAATGTCATAATCTTTCATTCTTGATTTGATATAGGTTTCTCACCTGACAAACCACCAGTTCAACATCTCCTTGGGTGTGAAGAATTTTAATATCTTTAGCTTGAACAGCTTTCAATTTGAGCAACAAAGATTCATACTCGATGGTGTTGTTGGTATTACTAAACTACAACTTATATGAATATGGGAAAATATCTCCTTGCAAAGATGTCAAAATAGTTCTAGCTCCAGAACTAGTAAAAGAATTGCTACCCTCAAATTCTAGAATCCAAACATCATTAGAATCTGATATCCTTTCATAATTTTCTTCATTAGAGAGGGAAGGTCCTTTTTTATCTAAACTATGCTCCACCAATTCTTCTGACATCTTGTCTAAATTTTTTGGATTGTCACTTATAAAACTTTCATCTGATGAAATAGAAACATCTTCTGTGGACAGAAAATAATTACCCATTCTTGAGGATTCAAACAAAATCTGAGCTTCAGGGGATAATGTTTGGGTGACAATGTATTTTGAGTCATTCTCAGGAAGCAGCCTTTGCATGATACCCTTGACAAGTATACTCACCTCAGATAGTTCCATGTTCAATTCTCCACCAACATCCTTACAAAAATTTCATCCAAGCAGAATGCCATAGGAAGCTAAAACATCAGCCACCAAGACTATCATTTTAATCTTTTTTTTCTAGGAAGGACATGAATGCAAATTAGGCATCTTTGATCTATCCCAAAAGTATAACTTTCTTGTTTTCCATGGAGAAACATCTCCCAAAATTTTTAGTCAAAGTGAGACTGAGAGAGTTTGCCACCTTGGCGGGCATCACATTGTCAGAGGCACTAGAGTCTATTATGAAGTTATTCAGCTTATGACCATTTATCAATAGGGAAACATAGAAAGGTTCTATCTTCCTAGGGGTAACATGAGGAGTAATGACAAGATTATTTTGGGTGGATATATTCTTTAGGGGATCATGAGTTAACTTTGAAATATCTTGTCCTACAGGGATGATTTTGTTCTTGATGCATTCAACTAGCCTATCCAACTGCTCAGGGTTGGCTTGTAAGTATTCAAACTCAGACATTTGGATCTTGGTCTTCCTAGTATGATCAATTATGTAAAATAAGTAAAATGAACTAAAAACAAAGGAAGGAAGTCCATCATTTTTGGGTTTTACTAGGTGTGGTATTGGTCTGAAAAATTGAAGCAGAAGGTGCAGGGTTGTTTGAGGTACTTATTTTTTTATTGATCACTGGGTCCTTTGATTAGAAAGGTAATGAATTCCTCCATTTAGCAATTGAAATTACTGGTCAATATTCTTCTCCTTTTTTTCCCTTATCAGCTTGTTGAGTTGACTAGTTCTGGGACCTAGTAAAAATAACATATGATCTATCAAACATTTCTCTCTTACTTCTAGCTTCATCTTGGTAATTCAAGAAACCAATGTTGGAGTCACCAGCTAATTATTCTTCACCTTCTACAAAGAGATCAACATCATCTTCTTAGTCCAACTTAGGTTGGAAAGAGAAATCATGTTTAGCTTCATGATAACCAACTACTGAGTTAGCTGGTGATGCCTCAATGGCAAGTTTCCCCTATAGGGGAGGGAGATGATTTAGTTGCCCTTGATTCTTGGTAGCATTGCCTTGATATGACTAGTTGGGAAATGTCCTCTTTGGTATATCTCGATAAGAAGGAGGGGTAGACATCCCTTATACCATTTACTTTTTTAGAGCTAGTAATTTATTTGCTAGCTTTTGCACCATAGGATCAGTGGTGCCTATAGAGAAATTTTCAGAAGATGAAGAAGATTTTATTTCTATTAGGATCTCTTCTTATCTTTCTTACCAAGATAAGATCATCTTCAACCTCAGTGGCCAAAATATGAGCTACAATAAGATCTATGTGGCTAGCCTACCTCAATAGGAAACTCACTTCAGAAAGCTGAGAATTGATGAAGAAGCACTTAAGATTTTATGGCGTCAGCTAAGCAATTATAGGAATCCTATTCCTTAGCTTGTCAAATTTAGAAACAAAGTCTCACATGGGTTCATGAGGCTCCTTCTTCATTTTCATAAGCTGGGATAACAGGGCATGTGCATCTTTTACAAGTTTTAACCTAGCCTCAAACTTGGCCTTAAGAGTGTTCTAGTCAGTTATTGTTTGTGCTTGCAGATGATAAAACTAGTCTATGACATTGCCTTGAAATGCTTCCACAAATAGCTTGACCACTATATTTTCAAATTCAATGCCTATCACACCATAAGATATGCAAAAATCTATAATATGCTCATTAGGATGAAATCTCCCATCACCATAGAACTTGGGAAAATTCTTTCTTGAACAACGGGGTAGTTCATGTAAACGTGGGGTTAGATTTAGGGGGCCAAAGGTGTTACCCCAAGGGCCTTGGGCTGCCATGATATGATGATTGAAAGGAGGGATAATGAACCTTTGTAGGGTATGTATAGACAAATCTCTGCTAGTAGAGGAAAGAGAAGCTTCACTAGGTATTGGGGACCTGACGTCTGTAGGAGGAAAACTCTTAGTTCTCTGAAGGCAAGATTGTGGAGGAGAAAGGTCAAAATAATTTTGCTACACAAACTCAAACATAGGATCAACAATGCCTTGAGCTCTCTGGCTTCATGTATATCATGGATCTGCTAGAGTGTAGAATGAAAAAGAAGTGGAAATGATTCAATTTGAAGCTTAGGGCTTCAAATTGCACATTCTTCTCCAACAGAGTTGCCAAAAACTATTGGGTGAATATTTTGTCCTCAATTAACTAAAAAAAAATGGGTATATCAACCACAACACAATGAGATTTATATGGCCAAATGGGTGTTATTACCATATCACAATGAGATAAATCTCTCCTCTCAACAAGGGGAGGTTCCTTATAAACTATAATATACTAATATAAACTAAAAATAGATTTAGGGGTGAAATCATACCATCCATCTTCTTTTTTTAGAGATGATGTTTACAAAATAAAGGAGAATTTTGGTATAATTACTGAAGGCATTTCTCTTCTTTTAGAAATGATGTTCAGTAAATAGCAAGAATTTTTCCATGGGTAGTAACTAGATCCACAAGAAACCCATGAAAGCACAAAGTCTTTCATTGTTTCTCCTACTAATTTAGGATAAAGTAACATAGTAGTATGAAGTGTGGCACAAAGTCTCCACCGAAAACTACAATAGAGTAACATATTATGAAGGATAAGGGGAGCTCAAAATCTCTCCAATATCTTGGAACATAAAACACACAGACTAAAGACAATTGTGGTAGCACAAAGTCTCCCATAGTCAACTTGAGGACATCTTTCAGATTATTTCCACTTGTTTTATTTATTTGATTAAATGGACAAGACTATATTTATGAAAAAGATATAAGAATGATTTCCTAGATAAAATAAGCTATTTCAACACAAAAGTCTGAAAGGTCACTTGCTTTCTCATTCACTTGATAAAATATGATTAACAGTCTGAGCTCAAAGTCTCAAGAATGCCTTTCAATTTGGGTAGAGTTTTTATTCTAATAACAGAGAGATCTCCTTTATTTAAAATGAGAGATTACAATATATAGCATCCAAAGAAAGACTTTGGCACTTGTTTTCACAAAATGGCCCATGTTGCATTGAATGCATTAGAAAGAGGATGTTCTGTGTAGGGGCCATGCTAGAGTAGGTTTCCAGTCCTAACTTTGGCATTTTAAATCATCTCAAATGTCTCCTACAAAGCATGGGTTTCTTGGTCTTCTTTATGATGTTTACACAACTGTCCATTCACCTTTACTCAATGAAGAAAAATAGGCTACACCATTGAATGCTTGCACTCTCTGAGGTCCACTTGGTGGACTGCTCTACCTACTGGAATAACTCTTATACATATATTTCTAGATTCTCTATTTGATTCCCTCTTTCCTTGCTATATTTTGTCTCTTCCTACTGATCTGAGCTCTCGAGGCTATCTTCTCGCCTTCTACTGGTTTTTTTGACTCCTTTCTTGGCTAGTCGTTGAGTTTGTTCTTAAGTCTGCGCTATTTTAAAATCAATGATTATTTGATCACCTTGAATTTGACATCTATGGGGATGTCATTGGTCACCTAAACCATTTTGAACCTTAAACCTTTGAACCTTTCAGAGTTCATTAGTTTAATGGTTCAACAGTTTAAAGCTCAACGGTTTGGTAGTTCGGTGGTTCAATGTTTTGTAAAGAGCCGTGTTCACTTAGGCTTCTTTAGGAGTTCAATGTATTGTTGAACCAATTGTTTGAACCATTCGATTGAACTTTTAACTTTTAATTTTGAACCCTTTGAATGCGTTGAAGCTTTGAACTCATTGAACCTTTGAACTGGTGAAGTTTTCAAAGTTCAATGGTTTAAAGCTTCATTCCAACTCATTGACCCCACCATTGAACATTTTTGATTTGAACCTCAACATTAAACCATCCTTATAATTTTTTAGGAAATGCCTTAAGTGTTTTTCTTTGCAAAATCCCACCTTTTAAACTTGTGATTTCCTTAGCTGAAAAGGCTTGTGTGATTGAATAACTTGACTGCTCAGAACATTTTTTGAGAAAGAAAGAGACCATTTTGGCCTACAGGACTGAAATTGTCGACATGTTTGTCCACAAAAACAAGTGATGGATTTTAAGAACAAGCAGCCAAAAGGTCAAATTATTTTTCTATTGTTTATACATTTTATCTAAAATAAAAATGATCTTTGAAAAAAATTGTGTCTTGAGTGGTTAATTATGAAAGCTAAGTAGAGTGTGGGGTAGAGTGAAGTGGCATAGTGTGGGAGAGGGTGCTAAGTGGACTAGGTACTAGGTTTGGATAGCAAGAGTCAAAATGAAAAGAGCTAGAGGACAAGCATAGGGTAGAGGGTGAATGATAGTTGGGTAATGTTTACCACCACAATGATGATCATGAAATGATGTAGGCATTCAACATGCTTTGGTTTTGAATTTGGCTATGTGTTTTTAAATTATTTGAGATAAATAAGTTGAATTTATGTGGGTAAGGAGAGGGGAGTAATTATTTTTGAATTTTTCTTCTAAATGAGGTAGATAGGAGGGGAAAAATTAGTGTGGGGGAGTAATTATAGAGTGTAGGTGTAAAAAACTAGGGTTTAGGGGCTTTAGCCATTACACATAGTGACTGATGCTAATCACTATTGATCGATGTTAGTTGAGGTTGAGCCTATGTTGGTTAAGATGGGATAGATAATAGTTCATAACATAGAACTGTAGCTAGTCAAGGGTCAACTAAAATTGATTTAATAGGGGACTGGTGTTAGTTGAGGCTTGACTGACATTGGTCCTAAGGTAAAGGGTAGGGGTAATTTTTTTTGGAAAAGGTAGGAAGAAAGTGTTGATGTGGGCTTAGTTTTTGGGTAGGCTTTAACTAGAAAGGGTACAAGACCTAAGCTAAGGAGTAGTTATAGATGTGGGATTAATATAGGTTTATGGTAAGATAATAAGTCTATGGTTTAGGGGTATCTTAATAGAATTGGTGGGATGGGTAAGGGATAAACATAGGTGTAGTGATTAGGACAGTGAATAGGGTAGTGTAGGTGAAATGTGAGTGGGGTTTTTAGAGTGTAGGTTAAACTAAGACATTTATTTAACCTTACAAGTGAGGGTGTTCTTGATAATGTAGGATCAGGTGC
This sequence comes from Torreya grandis, assembly GCA_037957365.1. Classification (NCBI taxonomy): domain Eukaryota; kingdom Viridiplantae; phylum Streptophyta; class Pinopsida; order Cupressales; family Taxaceae; genus Torreya; species Torreya grandis. Next base: position 4,857,541 of record JARHVA010000149.1, read on the forward strand.
TACCACTTCTCAAAGATGTGCATAAGATTTTGAAGTTACCCATATAGGGTCAAGCAATGGAACCTATCCATAGTGAGGAGCAAGATCCATATATGGACCTAATATTTAGAGAGAACTTAGTAAAGGCACGATAACATTCTATGGGATTATACTTCAAGGATATTTACCATATGGATAATAAGGGGAGGTGACTTACGATGATGAAGATGATATCAGTCACCTGATAATCACTTCCTAACTTAAGTGGGGTAAAATTTCCTTGGGATCTAATAGGTGTGTTAGTATATATGCTCAAGGATCAAATAGTGTTTATATGGGCTCCAACATGGTCAGTTTATGTTTATCAGGAGTTGTGGGGTTACCAAGTACATAAGTGATATGAGTTGAATGTATGCCTCCTACTCCACTATTGGGTATATGAGCATATTACCATCATATGATAGTTGGATTATCATGGCATAAGGATAGATTTAGAGTTGGTTTTATGAGATGGAGAGTCGATATGGAGCTACCATGAGTAGGTGGGGAAGTGTGATATCTGGCATGGTTTAGATATTGGTTAGATGCATTAGTTGATAGGGAGATTATTTGGAGATTGTATGCATGTTTTCCATCATGGAGGGGGCTCAATGTATATAATTTTTTTATTATAGAGAGTAAATGGATCTATGGGAGGTAGGAGAAGGAGATAGAGATTATCCATTTTTATTGCATGAGGAGATAATATGGCTTAGTGCAGGGTGCTCCAAGAGTATTTTTGAGATATAGATGCGATGATGTAAAGAGACCATTTCCTCCACCATAGCTAGTAGAGGAAGAGCCACTATATAAGGATCTATCAATTTTTGTAGGAGTTTCCAATACTAGGGTGAATCTGGAAGACATTGTTTGATGGTAGGGATAATATGCTATTATGATTAGGGGAAATGAAGTACAAGGTCTAGCTAGAGGAGATGGTAGACATTAGTAGGTTATAAATGAAGATATGGATGAGGAAGAGGTACTAATGGAGGTGGATTCCCTTAATATATATATCATTACTACAAAGAGGGATCAGGTGAGAGCTTCACTATCTACTGTACATGCATCTCTAGCTTCCATGATGCAGTTTAGAGATATGGCATAGGGGAAACTAGTGGTGAAGACATAGGAGAAAGATAGTATCTAGGCATAGCTATACAACATCACCCAAGAGAAGGACTATGTATGGGGACAACTAACATTGAGGAACTAGGAGAGAGATAGTCTTTAGGCATAGCTAGCCACTGTTACATAGGAGAAAGATTCTACATAGGGTCAATCAGTTACTACCACTTAGGAGAGGGATGGGTTATAGGCATAAGTAACCTTGGTATCAATTGAGTGAGATGCTTTGAGATAGGAAATAATATGAATACAGAGTGGACCACCTCAAACTAATCTAGTGTCGAGATATGTTATGATCGTGGAAGAGTGTAGGAACTATGATGGGCATGTTTTTACCAGTCTTCTAGTTGTGCCCTAATATTCAAAGTAGCTAGCTAAGTAGGTTTTGTTAGGGAAACCCAATAGTACTACACCTAGTGGTGGCAAAACATATATAGGTACTTAGATATGCCAGAGAGATGGACAGGATCTAGGGGACAATATTATCCCTAAACCATAGACCATTATATTTTGTACTATTTATGATTTTGATTCTAGCCTATGAGTTAATGTAGCGAGATGTATATACAATTTTGAGAGATATGGACATTGTTATCTATACACACACACACACACACACACACACACACACACACACACACACACACACATATACATATATATACATACATATATATATATATATATATATATATATATATATATATATATATATATATATATATATATATGTATGTATATATATGTATGTATGTATGTATGTATATCACTTTGATTTGAGTTATTTATTATGGTTGATGTATGTTGATTATAGGTGATTTATGATTCTTTATATGATGCTTATGTGATGATATATATATATATATATATATATATATATATATATATATATATATATATATATATATATATATATATATATATGTATATGTATATGTATATATATGTATGTATATCACTTTGATTTGAGTTATTTATTATGGTTGATGTATGTTGTTTATAGGTGATTTATGATTATTTATATGATGCTTATGTGATGATTCATGGTTATGATATTTATGAGGTTTATGGCATGTGTAGAAGGTTTAGAATTCTTCCTGTTAGTATGTGTATGCTTAATTTAACTTTTCATATGTGGATATTTAAATTAATGAATATATGTGATCCCATAATTAGATGTATATGTGATTGGATAACAAAATGGTTATATTCATTTATATATCTTAGAAAAATGATTAAATGTTTGCTTGATTCATTCACAATAAAAAGTTATGAATTTCATGTGATAGAATTAATTTGATTTAGGCATGATGATAATTAAGATTGTGTAGATATATGAGATGTTAATAAATTAATATGAGATGATAATTTAATATATGATGATGATTATGAAAAATGGAATGTTTATATGATAAAAAACAACTAAATAAATGATGTGGATGGTTATAAAATGTGACAGTCATTTAATGAAACACATAATATTCTAAAATGTATTTAACATTATGATGCCATTAATTTGAAATGAGAGATTATTTTAAATTTTTTAAAACCACCTTAACCAGATATATTAATTTGGATAAAAAAATCTATATGTAAGAATAAGAAATAAATGAGATAAGAATGTTTAAACAATCAAAATACATTTGCCTTAATGAATGTATCAACAGGTAGGTATGATGAAGAAGAAGAAGACAAGGTGCTCTTTCATTAGTGAGGACCAAAAATAGGAAGGTGGATTAGCTTATGAACACAATCCCTTCTCGTGTTTCACATTATCATTCATTGGTTTGTTAAGAAGTTTCTTGATCACATAGTATCAAGTAAGCTCAAAATCCCTTATTTTATAGAAGGTAAAAAGGGAGATGGATGATAGTGGCAGCTGTTTGGGTGGATATCTTTCCCCTTCTATAGGTGACCAAAGAGTTATTATAAACAAGTCTATGTCTTATTTGGTATAGACTGATCGATGTGAGAAGTTTACTATTTAAATTTTTCAAAATCTAATTACAGCTTTCATATGTAGTTTTTGCTTTTTGAATTTTGACCATGGGTCCTTTTGATGCTTATTGTTGTTAAGGGGTTGGGGAAGCTAATCAATGTGATAAGATTCCATGAGATTTATTACATTGAATTTTTTTTGATGTATCCATTCTTAAAGGGAGTGTTCTAAGCTTTTAATTTTTTAGGCTTAGATAACTATCCTTCGAGGGAGTAGTCTACCTTATTTTAAGCAATTTTGAGTTGTTTTGGCAACTGTCCTTCAAGGGAGTAGTTTGCAATGATAAAGATGACCCATATGATATGTTATATTTTATTTTTTTGATTTTGTAGACATAGACTTGATTATATAGGCCTAAGATTTACCTTTATGAATGTAAAACTCTATCATAAGAAGGTTGAATGGTGGGTGAGAAGATGCTTAAAGATACAATGACCATGAAAATCCATCCTATAAGGGATGAAAAGTATCCATGAGAATCATGTAATGGGTAGAGCCATGGTACCCATATTTAGGATTGAGGCTAAAACTATGATATATAATCACATGATTCTATGCTTTAATCAGTTGTCCTTAAGGTAAGGGGATGAAGGTGATAATTTTGTAAAATAAGGGATGAGCTTAAGTTAGACATAAGGTGATTTTTAACTTGTTTTAACAAAAGAATGGACATAAATGTGAAGTATTGAGGGGCTCAGGTTCTAGTTTCCCTTTAAGATATGATAACTGATAATCTCTCGACCCATACTTATGCATTATGATGTATGGTCTAAGTCAATTGAAAACAAACTTGCCCCACTTACTTATTTTCATGTTGGTCACATGTTGATTTCCTTTAAGATGAGGTCTTTGATATTGAATTTTCATGATCTTAGGTGATTGTTATATGTGCACTTGATTCATTATTGTTAGATATGAATATGGTTAAACACAGCCAAATGATGCTCATCAAGTAGTTCAAGTTGGGCTAAATGCTCTTGACGATAATCACCCTCCAAGATGATATACTTTAGGGATATATGAAGGGATGGAATTTGGACTTCAAAAGGCAAGATAACATTTGATCCAAAAATAAGTGAGAAATGGGTAGCACCTGTAGGGGTTTAAATGTTGGTTTGATATGCCCATAGGGTGAAGGGAATGTGTAAGTGCTAGTCCTTACCATATTCATTGACCATTTTGGTTAGCATTTTATTAAGTGTTTTGTTAGAAACTTTTTCTTATCCATTGGATTGTGGATGATATGGAGATGATAATCTTAACTTAATTTCAAATGTGTCATAAATATTTCTTACTTTCTTATTTTAAAAAGATTTTCCATTATTAGTGATGATTTTGTGAGGAACATTGAAGTAACAGATGATATTATGGTTAATGAAGTCAATAATTTTATCGATTTTAGTTGAGATGAGGGGAATAGGCTCTACCCACTTGGTTAAATATTGTATCATAGTGATGATATAATGATGTCGCTTCAAAAAATGATGGTCGATTTCACTAATGAGATCTAATCCCCATTGAGATAAGGGCCATAAGTATTTAGAGGCTTAAAGACCATGACTAGGAACGTGATGCAAATTAGAGTGTTGTTGATACTTGACACACTTATTTACATAATCACAATAGTCTTGGTTAAGGGTAGGCCAATAATATCCAAGGTGAAAGATATGTCTAGTGACAAAAAGTGTCCTCCATAAATTCCATCATTCATTTCTTTGATTGTGTGAGAGATTTCATGACTATGTAGGCATATAAAAAGAGGATAGTCAAAACCTTACTTGTAAAGAATTACCCCCAGTATGGTATAATGAGAGGCACTTTGTATAAATGCTCATCTATAATTTCTAGAGAGATTAGAAGGGATGATGGCTAAGGAAAGGTAGTCTAAGATTTGCTTATACTAAATATCATATTGGGCCTCGTCCACATTACAGATGGAAGGGAGGTCTGATTTGGTGTAAGAGGGTTCACTAAGGTGATTGATGGTGACAAAGAGTTTAGAATTAAAAGGTATAGATGGGATTTAGGAAGCAAGATAAGTCATGGTATCAATGAACTTATTCATAGAATTCAGAGTGGATTGAATAAGGTAATGATCAAATGACGTCAAGAGTACATCTACCAAATGTTTGTACTTTTTTAAAACATCATTTTTACATTGGTAAGAACCATTTATTTGGTTTACCAAAAGTTGAGTCACAAAAAATGCTGATCAATTTCACCCCTAAGGACAAAGCTATTTGGAGACTTAGAACTAGGGCCCCATATTCAACCATGTTGTGGTGTAATCAATGTCAAGCTTAAAGGATAAGGGGAAAATCTCACCTTCAAGGGGGATAAGGATTATTTTGACACCCCTACCAAGTTGACACTTTTATCTATCAAAGAACATGGTCATATGATAAGTAATGTATTCTTGAGAGAGAGAGTTGTAATGGACTCATTAGGAAACTCAAGATGAGGAGGTTGGTTGTCGACTAAAGGGGCTTCAACCAATTGATCAAAAATTATTTTCCCTTTGATTGAATTTTTATGGAGGAACTCAAGATCAAACTCAGCTAAAAGAATGATACATCTAGCCATACACTAATTTTGATATGGCTTAGAATGCATGTACTTGAATGGGTTGGTGTTGGTTATGACAAAGGTTTTGTGATTAAGGAAGTAGTGATGGAGCTTAAAATCCATAAAGACCAAAACAAGGCATAATTTCTTGATATGTGTATAATGAGTCTCATATTATATAAGCATTTGAACTATATAGTATATTGTTTGCTCTTTATGTTAATCATCACGATGTGCAATCCTAACACCTAGGGAATGGTTTGTAATAGAAATGTAGAGGTAGAAGGGTTGGTATTCTTTTGGAGTGACAAGAATAGGTAGGGAAATAAGGTATTATTTGAGTTATTTAAATGTCTTTTGATAGTATTTGTTACACTTAAAGGAGATATCCTTCTTAAGGAGGTGATGGAAGGGTTGACATCTATCAAATAATTGAGAGATGAAGCAATGAATGGATTAGAGCTTCCTCTATAGACTATGGAGTTGATTGAGGTGAGATAGAGGATGCATGTAAAGGATTTCCTTAACTTTAACATGATCAACTTCTATCCCATGGAGAGAAACAATGAATCCAAGAAGTTTCCTTGAAAAGACTCGAAAGATGCATTTCTTTGGGTTAACATGAATATGGAAGTGGATAAGGTGTTCAAAGATAAACTTAAGGATTGAAAAATAATCCTTATGACATTTAAACTTTCCAAATAGGTCATCTACATAGTCCTCCATGGTTTTATGAATAAGGTCATGAAATATGTAGGTCATGGTGCATTGGTAAGTTTCACCAACATTCTTTAGACCAAAAGGCATGACCTAATAGCAGAAAGTTCCCCATGGGGTTATAAATGTAGTTGTATGTTGATATTCTAGGGTTATCAAGATCTCATTATATCTTGAGAATCCATCCCTAAGAGATAACATCTCATGACCAATAGTTAGATCAAAAAGATGGTCAATGCTTGGTAAAGGGAAGTCATCTTTTGGATAAAAAGGTTAAGATCATGAAAATAGACATAAATATGAAGTCCCCCTATTAATTTGGTGATAGGAATGACATTCAAGACCCATTGGGGATAATCTATAGGTAGGATGAAGTTTATGAATAAGAGGTGTTGAAGTTCTTCTTTAATAAGACATGCAATGCAAAGGTGAATCTTTCAAAGTTTTTGCCTAATAGGCTTGGCATCTACGTTGGTGATGATGTTATGGATGACTATGGAAGGGTTTATTCCTAGCATATCACTATAAGACCAAGTGAATGCTATGCTACAATCACATAGAAAGGAAGATAAATCTTAATGCTCTAAGGAATCTAAGGATTGGCTTATTTTGACTATGTGAGGGATATCTTGAGTACCCAAGTTGACACTAATGGTAACTTCATTAAACATGGTCAATGTTTTAGGAGGAAGGGATTTATGAAGAGAGGAATATTCCACACCAAGATAAGTGAGAAGATTATCATCATCTTGACATTGGATAGTATGAATGGTAGGAAAATCATCTTCTACCATTTTAGGATGAGTTAGAGGAATGGTTCTGGTTTCTTCATTATTTTGATAGGTCAAGGGTCCTAAAATAATCATATTGATAAATTTTTTATGGGGAATGGAATCAAGATCCTTATATTTTAAAGGAGAAGGGGTCGGTGGGGATGGGATTTCTTCGTCAATGATCATGATGGAAGGTGGGTTGGTTGGATCTTCTAGTGGGATGAATCCAATACCATATCATTCGTGAGGCTTGTACATTTTTCATGAGAGAAACTCATATGGTCCATGTTCATAGCAGCCTAAACATAATCCCTTATAAGCACACCAATGGATGTATGTCTAGGAAAAATATGGTCTATCTAAAAAAGAGAAATTAGAGTAAATTATTTAATAAAAGAGGATGTATTGGAAACTGAAAGTAATTGATTAAGTCCCCCATAGATAAGATTGGTTTGGAAATTAGGAGGACTAAAATAAAATATGGTTCCAAGGTTGGAATCATAGTTAGGATACTAGTTAATATTTACATACTCTTAGAGAGTAGGAATGTCATATAAGGTCAATAGGCAATCTTCCCCAAGTGAGAGACATTAGAATGTGGATTCCAAGGGGTATTTCATAGGGATTTGGGATGAAGGTATGGATGAACTCATAAAATCTTGGTTGATGGAGGATGAAATGGATGGATCCTTTAATGGGGTGAAAACATCATTAGGTCGGTAAGTCATATTGCATAACTTAAAAGGACTAGGGTCAGATGGAAGGACATGGAGTTGACCCTCATGCTCAAACTTGATGTACCTATGCAAAGTTGATGGCACACTACCCATGGAACATATCCAAGGGAATCCAAGCAAAATGTTATATATAAAATCTCATTTTACCACATAGAAGACCTTAATAAGAGTGCAAGGGCCTAAATGTATATGAAAGAAAACCATCCCTAAGGTATTTTCCATGGTATCATTAAAGATTGAACTATAATGGTAGTTTTTGACATGATGTTCTCCAAGAGTTTAAGTTGATCATACACATGAGAGGAAATGATATTAATGATATATCCCCCATAAATTATAACCCTCTTGATATGGGTTTAGTTGATGTGGGTTGTAATAAAGAGGGGAGGATCTAGATCATCTTTATGAATAGGGGGTATCTCTGAATCCTAGAAGGTGATGAGAGAAGAAAGCTAAAGGGATACAACAAGTGCTATTAGAGGTTATGGATCCTCAAGTTGAACCTTTATCAATTGTAAGGATTCCATTATATATTGATAGTGATAGGGTGAGGTTTGGATTAACTCATACAAATTCATCTTCACTGGTGTTTGGTGAAGTTGTTTTAGAACTCAACTATGTATTAGTTCAAAGGGGTTGGATTAGGGTGTACCCAAGATAAAAATCTTGTGCTTGGGTGAAGGTGTTTGGGGTGATTCAGTGGAAGAAGGGTATGCCCAAGTGATGGAAACCTTGGCTTTCCCTTTATCCTTTTGGGTTTGTGATCGAGTGACCACATGAATGGTGTGTATTTGGAAAGGATGTGGGCTAGTACGTTGCTTCAGTTCCTCCATAATTGTATATGAGAGTTTGGGGATAGGTTGATGTGGGATGGCAACTTTTTTTTTTTGGCTTGGAAGTGGATCATGGGAATTTAATTAGTTAAAAAATAACCACATCATATAGTTTTTGGATTATGTCTTGAAGATCTTTGTATTTCTTCATTTCATATCCTTTAAAATGGTTTATAGATAGGCTTACTTCCCTTAGTAGTGGACTCTAAGGATAGACCAAGTGGCTATGGAAGTGGGATGACAATGTTTTCCTTTTCCTTTGCTAATGGTTCTAAAGATTCGATAGGTGATTCTTCCATGGAAGGAATAGGTGAGACAATCTCTTCCTTAATTATGCTTTCCAAAGGAAGGGTAGATAACTATAATATGGAATAAAATGACATGGGAGTGATATTTTCCTCCTTTGTTATGATTTCCAAAGGAGATATGGGTGATTCCACTATGGAAATGAGTGGATTTACTCCTTTGTTATGTTTTCTAAAGGAGATATGGATGATTCCACTATGGAAATAAGTAGAGAAGGGATGGTGGTTTTTTCTTTTTTTTTGATTTCCAAAGTAAGGGTAGGTAACTCCACTATGAAAATGAGTGGAGAAGAAGTGATGGTTTGGGCCATGGCTTAATTAACTATAAGTTCATTAAGAACAACTTTAACTATATGAACCTCATGTTTATGGGATGTTTCTACACTAGTATGTTGATTATTTGTATAATGTGGGTGGTTTGGGAATGGTTGTTAGAAGATGTTAAGCACTTGATGTCGGGGTGAATTTGGGTTATCCATCACAAGCTCACCCTTGTCAATCAATTCATGGACAATGTTTTTAAATGTTTTGACATTATGCCTAATGACATGGTGGAAGCTACACATCACATTTTACTTATAAAAACTTGGTATAGGATGAGAGGAATCAAATTGTTGAGGTGGTTTTATTTGAGGTAGTTGGATTATGGATGCCTAAAACAACTTCTCCAAAATTGAAGTATATAAATCCCCTAGTGTAGTATACTACTTTTTCACAAAATGACTTTGGGATTTAGAATTTTTTTTCAAAGATGTGGATGGGTTAGATTGGTAGAATATCAAAGGAGGATTCATTTTAAGTAAAATAACATTGGATGTTCCTTTTGATTTGGTATTGGTGTGGTTTGTGGGTTTAAAAGGAGAAGCTTCATTAGATTTGAAACTAGCATTTTTATTCCTCAACTTAAGTTTACCCTCATCAATTTCTCAATCCTCCAACTTAATAGCCATGGTAAATGCCACATAAAAGGTTTATAAGGTTTAAACCTATAGGTTAGATGAGATATGTTTAACACATGCCCAAGAGAAAAGTTAAATTAACTCAAGTTGGGCTAAGGAGAAGGAAAGTTGGTTGATCAACCCTCTCTAATGAGCAACAAAATCAATAAAAGATTAAACCTCAAATTATTAAATGTAATATAAGTAAATTATAGAAACCTTCTTATAAATATTGATAGAAAAGTGGTCCAAAAAGGTTTGAGCTAGTTGAGTGAAAGAAAAGAGGGAGTGCTTAGTGATGACACTATACTAGTCTAACGTGAGTCCCGCTAAGGACAGGGAAAGTTCAAAAAAGAGCATCATCATAGGTAATTAGATAAAATTAATTCCTAAATTATCTTAGGTTTTTTTGGGGATCTTCCTTGCTTTGGACTTTGGAAAATTTAGGAAGTTACCATTATGTGGGGTAAGGATGGATTGGTATAGAAGAGTGGTTGGGCTCATTGCAAATCTGATCATAGGATAAGAGATTATGGGCCCCAAAAATAGATGTCTCTATATTTATCATATTATCCATCAACATTTTGATGAGGTTAGTTTACTTGGTACACCCCCATAATTATAGGGTATGTTTTGTTAGGGTTGTGAGGGTGCGATATATTGGTAACTAGTAGAAAGTTGGGTAGAGGCCACATATTGATAATTGACTATGGAAGGTTGGGAAGAGGCCAAATATTGGTAATTATCCATGGAAGGGTAGGAATATGGTAGAGGAATATATTCTTGCAAGTTGGGGATATAATCCAGGTTAGGTAAAATAGGCATTTGTTGTGTCGCAGGCATGGTGGGTTTAGTTGGTTAAAGGTGTGTGGTCACCTTTGTGCTTATGAGTGAGAGAGTAGATGGTATGAAAACCACTATATTTTGGAAGGGGGTAGAAGATGTTGGGTTTTGAGTGGTAGGTGGTAAGGAAGCAATACTATTGGAAGGCATCCTAATGGTAAGTGGTGCTTGTGTTACCATGGGCTAAGTTGTCCCTACATTGGAAGGGTTAGTGATGGGGTTGGTGGAGGTAAAAGGTGTTTAGCCATTGGTTGGTGGAAGGGAAACTTGGTTTTGGGTAATGGTGTTTGAATGGTTGTTGGAGTAAGAAGTTTGGGCCACCATGGATTGGGTGATAAAGATAGTGGTAACTGAGGTCTCACTCATAAGGTAAGTGGGCATGCCATAAGTTGGTTTAGTGTAAGGAACTAAACCAGAGGTATAATTATAAATTATGGCAAGATAGTGTTGGTGAGCCATAGGGTTATTATCAAGGAGGTTGGTAAAGTCCATATCTCCTCAAGAAAAATATCGAGGCATATTGAGAATTTTGAAATAGTCATGGGAACTTTCTGCATTTGGAGTGTGCTCCATGGATGAGGAAGAAGAAGATGGGTGGTTAGGAGGTGGATCATAGTTTGATTGGTTTCTAACTTATTTCCTCATTAAAACCATGTAATGAATGGTGGAAGAAGGGAAGCAATGATCTCACATACTCGAAAAGGGAGAAAATAAAATATTTAAGGAAATTATACCCATACTAAGAGTATGTTAAATCCTAAAATTCTTTTTATCTCACTTTTAGGCTTATGACTCAATTCATAAGTTTATGTGACTCCACTTGGTTTGTAGAATATGTACTAGAATAAGAAGTCTATGGATGGTTTTGGGTTTGTTTAAGGATCTCAAGATATCTATACTAGAATTTGGCATATGGCTCAATATTGGGGCCTACCCCCTCACTTCACATACTGCAATGATAAGGGTGTTAGGTGTTTAGCTAATATATACCAAATTATTAGAGTTTATAATCAACCAATGTATTGAGTTTTGGTTTCTCCCCTTGGCAGTTAATTCCAAGTGGGATACCCAAGGGTGAAGGTTACCTCTAGGTGATGAAGTCCTAGTTGGGCTTTATGTTAATGTTTGATGAATGAATTATATGAGTGGTTTGGTATTGTGCGTGTGATAAAAGTGATTACTATGATTGATTTACTGATTACTTTTAAACTATGTGATCTAACCAAGCAAGTATTAAATGGATGCAAGTTGTTTTAAACCCAAAGGAAAATTTTGATTTCTTTTAAATGAGTACAAGAACAATTATGATGCACCTAAATGTAGAATGAGGATACAAGTGTTATCCTAAGATGAATGTTTTTTTCACTTTTTAAAAATGAAGGAAAATGAAAATTTTACCTTTTATAAGAAAGCAAAGAAAATAAATACTTGCTTTGGAAAAGACCTTGAAAACTATGATTTTCAATGAAGAAATGAAGAAAAGAATGTTTTAGTTTTAGAAATAAAATAATGTATTAAATAAATCTTTCACTAATGCAACTAAATGTCTTAAAACAATTACGAACCCAAGAAAACTCCATGGTCCCACTGGGTGTGATAGAATGTTTCACTATGTTTTGTGTTTTTTTTCTTTTTAGAAAACAAGTAAAAACTTTAAGGGTAAGGTTTAGAAGAACTTGGATGTAGTTGTGCCCTCATGATCTAGTTGATGTAGACAAATCCTCTTTGGCTTGGGAAGATGACCTGCAATAAGAAAGAAGTTAGAAATGGATTGATTAGTAAGATAGGTGGGTGGATTTCCTAGAAAATGATAGATCCAAGAAATAATAAAATTCACTATAGGGATTTCAATCCACTCTTTAAACAAGTTAAGTTCTAGAAAATGAAAATAGATACTTGCATGAAGTAATAAAAAGTACTCAATCACAATGAAAGATATGCTCTTTAAGAGAAAATGGGTTCTTTTATCAAAATGACATTAACTTGTTCAAAAATAATGATAAAATCTTAAAACTTGATTCAAAAAATTGCTTAAGACCCTGTGTTGTGACATAAGTCAAAAAAACAAATTTTGGATGAGGGATGATGGGTGAATTTAGCTTGTTATTTTTGGAAAAAAGATTTACATAGTGATTGATGTCAGTCACTATGAAACTGATACTGGTTAAGGAAAGTGATGCAAATCAAGGGATGATTGATGCCAATCAGGGGTGACCAATGCCAATTAGGGGTGACCGATGTTAGTTACTATGGGTTCTAGTTTTAGGCAGAATGGATTTTGGGTCAGTCACAAGAGGGATCTTATGGGTTAGTTACAAGAGGGATTTTATGGGTTTTTTGGGGTTGGATGATGGTCATGGAGATAGGAGGAAAAAATTAGAGGTATCAAACATAGATATTTGAATACTTAAATGTAAAATAATGATTAGAGGGTGTTTAGTTAAAGGAGTGTTTGGAGTTGCAGAACTCTAACACAAAATAGGATATGGTGAGAGATTGGAAGTGGATGAAGCACTAAAACTACTAAAAACTAAATAAATAAACTTTTAAAAAGTGAAAGATACTTATATTTTAGTTTTTTATAGCCTGTAGAAGTCTTGATGTTGAATGTAAGCTACTTGGGAACCTGGAGCATTATGGATAAAGTGATGGTGCTTCAGTCCTTCATATTGAAGTGCTAAAACACTTTCCTATCTCTAGGTTGGTTCTTTGGTTCACTTGGAAGCTTGGGATTTGTATAAGAGTTTTGATACTCACTCAAAAATTTTAACTTCTTGAATAAAGTTTTTGGGGCTACCTTAAGTAACCAACATTAATCCTGGTCACCTAGCATTGGTCGAGGGGTGATTGATATCAGTCAAGGGAAAAATAGTCTAAGTTACCAAAAATAGACATTTTCACTTAAGTTTGGTTTTTAAGACCGTTGGAAGTGGTTTGAGATTATTTAATTCAACATGGGTATGCATGAAAAAGAGGTCTAAGAGGTTAAGGCATTAAATTCCAAGGTGGGAAATAGTATTAAGGCTAGGTGTCACTTAGTTAGCCATGGGTGTAGGTGGGGTGAGGTGTAAATGGGGTTATTTGACTTAAATAATGAATTAAATTATCCAAATGGGGTAAATGGATGTTATTAAGGGGTTTTAGTAAATATCCTAACACAAGGGGGCCAAGGGGTACTGTACAAAAACTAGAACCATTTAGTGAAATTTTCTAGTGTCTACACTTAGCTAGTGCTCATCTCTCCTCTAGATCATCCTTTGATCATCAGTGTACTTCTTATAAGTAGTCCAAGTAATACATGGATGTCCTCCAGTGTGATACCCAACTCTATGGTATCCCCATCCACCACCCATCAAAACATGATGGTTAACTATTCCCATGCTCTAAGAAACATGACAATGAGATCAACACTTAGTGGGATGTGCCTCATTCCATGATACCTCCCTACCCAGTGAAACTAGTCTCGATCTTCCCACGTCTATGAAATACTCTATAAAATATAATAACCATGACATATTGATCAATCACCAATATTTTTGGAATCCCTATAAAATATTAAACAATAAAAGATGTATTAGATCTCCATGTCATTTATAATAAAAGTACATTTTTAAAAATTTCACAAAACTTAGTTGGTTTGATTTAGTTTGTTCATTATCTACCAAATTGACCCATTAAATACTAAATCAACCCTATACTTCATCAAGGATACTAAATCAACCATGTTAACTTTTTACTAGATCGACCTCTTTAGTACTAAGTCAGACACATTTGATTTGTAGTAATTAGTTAGCCTCCTTTATATATTGTAGTATTATATCCGCCACTTCAAAAATAACCAAGTCAGTCCACTACTATGTAGTCATCCCCTTCCTTAGCCAACTAAATCAACGTATTGATATGCAATCAACCTATTGGTTTTCTTGCCTTTTACACACTAAGTGGACTTGGTCAACTTTTTTCATCTACAAAGATGTATTTTTTACCAATTACCATAAATGCCTTGAGTATTTATTGGATCGACTCCTTCCTAACCAATACCCCATTGCCCCTAGCGCCTCTAAAAAATTCTTAGGGTTCATTCAAGTGTCTAAATTTTGCTTACCAGTCAATTTTATATAATTCACTTAATTTTAAATCAAAATATTCAAAAATTTAAAATTCTCAGTTGCTTACCTATGTTGTACTTGCTATGACTACTATGCATCCTCTCCATCTTAGTTGTCATCTCCTCATCATCCTAGATCTCTGGTTTTTCACTAGGTCTATTAGATCTCTACTTTTCTAGAATAGTAAAACTACCAAGTCAATTATTTTTCACCCTATTTATATTTACTATTCAAAATTATCTACCCTTCAAATAATTTTACTGTCAGATTTATTATTTTGATCATATTTTTGTCTCTACTAGCTCTTTTTTAAACCATAAAATGTTCTAGAATCCTAACATCGTAGAGAGTATTTTGACCTATTAAATGTCTATGTTGTAATTTTTTTAATTTTTTGATCTTTTTTGCTAATCTTTATAGGTTTGCTTAATGTTCCCTCCATTGCACACCTTCACATTTCTTGCATATCCTTCTTTAACTACAACACTAAGGTAAGTAAAGGTATGTGTTTTCTAATTCTATCCTTTTATTTATATTATTTTATCCTTATTGAACTTTAGTTAGATTCAACATTATGTGTCACTTTGTTATTTTCCAAAAGCTCCATCCCATGTTACATCTACATGACATGTGATGACCTTTGTTTAGGGCATATATAAACATAATATTTTAAAACATTAATCAGTTAATGATGCTCTCTATCTTTTAGGGACCCATTGAGGTTCAATATATTTGAGTGTATGCCTTAAGGGGTGCATCAAGAAATGGCTGGGTAGACCATTGGTGCTTCATAGTATTATTTCCCCTTATTATCACTTGTTATCTACACACCCATCTCCTAAAACCATTTCCCTAAGCTTTGCTTCCTATTTTACATCCTTGTTTAGTCATTTATCACATTCATTAGCCCTTCCCTAACCTAAAATCCTTTTTGATGGTTTATGTTACACTATCAACCTCATCAAATTTGTATTCTTATTGATAAAAATTATTATGGTCTAGGTCAGCCCCTAGCCAACCTAGTCGGTGACCTAATTTGTTTTTGTTAATAACAATACTAGGTAGACTGGGTTGACCTTATTGGCCTAAAATTTTGGAAAGTATTAGGGTTAGATATACTTATGTAAACACATCCATTTCATCATTTCTAAGAAAAAAATAAGAATTAAGATATATTGCGTATTTGATTATCCACCATTTTACTCGAGGAGCAATCTTAGGGTTTCATACTTTCTTTAAAGATATAGATATTGTCTTATGGAAAAGTATTTTAGATACATTGATAGGTTATGTAGTCTAAAGCTAATTTATCCTTGTCATCTTTACATACCACAACAACCTCTTGCAAAGCACCTTGGCCAAGGGAGATTGAGGCTCAATGGGTTCATTTTCAAAGATAAGTATTCCTAACTTTGTTCTTCTTTTATAAGAGTAGATATTTATGCATTTGTACTTATCTTCCATGCATTAGGGTTCTATATACATTGACATGAGTATATGTCTTATATGCATGTTTACTTTTAATGTTTATTACCCTCAATTTTTGCCACAAGCTTTGGTGAGTACTAGATTATACTTTACTTATTATTAGTTTAGTGAATATAAAAACATAGGACCTAGTTAGGGTTATTGCATAGTTTTGTTTGATTGGAGGCTTTGGAACTCTCCTCAGTGATATTATTGTGGTAAGAGATCCCTTGGCTAGGTCTGGTGGATCCTTCTAGGTCATGACCCCAAATATCTAATGTATCCACATTCAAAAGTGTAAGTAGGATTTATCTTCTCTGGGCTATAATTGATTTATAGATCTGTTACATTTCCCATTGCATACAAGTCAATTGAAAACTACCATGATAACATTTTTACCCTCAGACCATGGTAACCCCATAATAAAATCCATGGAAACCTCTTCCTTGGATTGGCTAGGGATAGATAAAGGATGTAAAATACCTAAGTTCTTAATGGTTTCACCTTTATTTTGTTGACATATTATGCATTCAACCACATATTTCTAAACATCCCCCTTGAGTCCTTCCCAAAATAAGTCTTATTTGATTTTATGATATGTTTTTAAAAATCCAGATTGACTTCCAAGTGGAGAGGCATGAATTTCATAAAGAATTTTATTTTTGAGGTGAGAATGCTTACAAAGGTATAATCTATATTTATACCATAATGTGCTCCCATTCCATGTAAATTTTTTAGATTCATTAGAACCCTGCTAAATATTATGATTCAAATCCTTGGCAGCACTATCATTCTCCCATTTTGATTTTGTTTCCTCTAGCCAATCTACTTACCACATGGTCATGGTGCATAAAAAAGATTTAACTAATTTATCTTGCTAAGAGAGGGCATCTTCCACCACATTCTCTTTTCCTTTCTTATACACAATTTCAAAATCATATCCTAAAAATTTAGTCACCCATTTTTTTAATTCTTTAGATGATAATGGTTGTTCCAATAAATATTTGAGGCTTGATAAATATTGACCTAAAAGTGATGACCCATCAGATAAGGTCTCCATTGCTTCACTACATGCATAATAGCCATCATCTCTTTCTCATATATTAGTTTGATCTTATTATTTCCATTTAGTTGGTAACTACAAAATGCTAGTGGTTTGCCTTCTTATATGAGTACAACCCCCATGCCATATTCTGATGCATCACACTCCATATTTTTTTTAAAATCATGAGTAGCCAAAACTAGAGTTGTGCACATATACATTTTTAACTGTTCAAATACCTTAGTAATTGAATTAGTCCACTAGAAGGAGTATTTATATATCAAAGAGGTGATTGGGGCTATAATTCTACCATAATTTTTGATAAACCTATTATAGTAACTAGTTAGCCCCATAAATCTTTAGAGGTTCTTAAGGGTCTTGATAACCCACCACTCCATAATCACTTGGATTTTATTAAGATCAACTTTCACTCCTTTGTGTGACATAATATGGCCCAATTACTCCACTTCTTGGACATCAAAACCACATTTGGAAGGTTTGACATAAAGATGATGTTATTCCAGAAATGAAAGCACCTATTTCACATGCTTAAAATGGTCTTCCCAATTTTTACTATATATGAGAATATCATAAAAAAACACTAATAAAAATATTCTAAAAAATATCCTAAAAATAGTAATGATCAAACTCTAAAATATAGATGGTGCATTTGTGAGGCCAAAAGGCATGACCATGAATTCATAATGGCATTCATGAGTTTTGAAAGCTATTTTAGGTATGTACTCATCGTAGATGTGAATCTAATGATATCCAAAGTGAAGGTCTAACTTGGTAAAATAAATATCACCATGTAATTCATCTAGCAAGTAATAAATTACTAGAATATGAAAGTTATCTTTAATAGTGTATTTCTTGAATTCTCTATAGTCTAGGTACATCCTCCAACTTTGATCCTTCTTATGCACCATGAACATTGGGGAGGAATATTCACTTTGACTGTGTTGGATGATTCTTACCTCTAACATATCTTGTACCATCTTTTCAATTTCACTCTTCTAGGCATAGGGATACTTGTAGGGTATGATATTGGGTGGTGTACTTTATAAAATGAGTTTGATGGCATGATCATGTGCATGACTTTGAGGAAGTCTTTTTGGCATGTCACCAAAAATAAGATAATTCTCATCTAACACCCTTTGAAAATTAGGATGTGTATACTCATTGGTTGGTTGAACCTATATGGAAAATAATCTTACCATAAAACCTTATACACCTTTTTTGATAATCTTCATCATCTGGTGGGAACTAACTAGTTGTGGATATTTAACTTATAATCCATGTAGTTCAAAGGTATTGACTTATGAATGGAACATCATGAATAATATTTAAAAATTCATATTAGTAGTGCCTAAAGTGGTGAGTCACTACACTCCCAAAATAATGTTAGATCCTCTTATAAGAGTAACAAACATAGGGGAATCTAATAAATAGTCTCCCATAGAAAGCTTAATACTATGGCATTTTATAGAATAGTTGATTGTACCACCATTGACAATGATGACTTGAAAGTCTAGAGCTAGGTAAATGAAATAAATTAAATGAGTAGCCAACTTACTATTGATGAAGTTATGTGTACCCTCAGAGTTAATTAATATAGTCACCTTATATTTCTTTAGAAAACCCACCACCTTAAGAGTTTGAGGAGTACTAATGCTTTAAAGTGCATGACAAGAAATAGTAAGTTGAAAATATTTATATTCATCCTCAGGTTCTTGAAAATCTACCCATGAACCCTCCTCATCATCTTCCTCATTGGCACCATCAATGTAAAATAACTTATTTTTAGCACATCAATGTCTTTTGTTCTATTTGCTATCACAACCAAAACATAAACCTTTTTCACACTTTTCTTCCACTTACTAAAGTGTCAATCTAGTAGGCTAATGAAATGATGGTGCTGAGAAGGTGTGTTCACAGACATTGTTGAAAGGTCTTCATCTAATCATTTATTTTTACTTATCCATGCATTCCCTTAGTATGGCCTTAGATATTGTAATGGGATGAAACATGCAAAATTACAATTAGATTTTATCTTTGATGCCACCCAAAAATAGGTTAGTCATATTTTACTCAGTGATGTATGCCACACATAAGTAGAGATTTTGAAATTAATGAATGTAGTCCTTGACAGTCCTTGTCTAACATAACTTAGCTAGTTGACTGAAGTAGTTTTTAGAGACATTGTTGTGATAGTAGAGATACAACTCTTCAAAAAATATTGACCATGAAATTGGGACACCCTTATTTTAATTTTGAGCACACAACTAATGATACCAAATGAGTGCCTCAGGTTCTAGATATAAAGAGGCCATAACCAGATTTTATAAACATGGAATATAATGTAGATCAAATAATTTTTTAATTTGAGTGAGTTAGGTAATTCGATCATTACCATCAATCTTGTACAAGTCCACTTTTGGAAACATCAGTTTAGGGATAAAATTGGTGTTTGTATTTTTTGGAGAATGAGAACCAAAATGGAGTGGTGGAGGGTTATTTTATAGTGGCTGAGTTGAAAAGTTAGATAATAACCTAGATATTTATTTTAATTAATCTATCATGCTATCTAAGTCCCTTCTTAACATTGAAATATCCCCTTGAATTGTATCAAAATAATCTTTTTCACCATGCCCTATAACTTTGACTTAAGTTGTTGAACTACCTTTGAAATAGATAGATCAAAAGTTCTAGACTCCATGTCATCCTTGTGAGGAGTTTTTAGAGTTTCTTTCCCTTTTATGCATCTGTGAGTATTTGGACTAGACATGCACAAACCCTAGGAGGATTTCGACCCCCAAAAATTTTTACCAATGGAATAAACCATTATGATCTTCTCATTGAGATGAATCCAACTACTGCTATTATGCACAAGGGTGAATTTTTTTGACCCAAAAAAGTGTGATGATAGAATATACCTTTGTGATCATCTTGTAGAGATGAATTCAATGACTAATAATTTTCATAAAGTAAAAAAATTTAAAAACAAAATTGTACTGACAAAAAAATTTAATTCCTCTCAGATCACAAGTTATGTTTTTTGGCCTTCTAGTGCTCAGGATGCTAGACCCAAAAAACTATGTTGTAGAAACTTGCCCAAATAAAAGCTTTGATACATTTTGTAAGGAAATTACTTAGATGGTTTACAATAATAGAATTATATCAAATAATTAAGAGAATAATAAGAAGATCCATGATAATAATTGGTGAAAGAGCAGAGTACTTGAATATTATTACTGAGCCACTTTGATGGGGAATAAGAAAAAAATTCATAATATGATGATCAAATATTAACCACTACCTCCTATATATACTCTAATTAGCCATGGTTATTCCATAGGTCAACCATACTAAGAACATAAAGAAATACAAGTTAATATGAAGGTATGTCACACCTATCCCTAGAAACACATTAGAATCATAACATGCCACCATGCTTCTAAATCCCAGACTCTAATACCACTTGTAAGGAAATTACTTAGATGATTTGAAAAAAATAGAATTATATATTATAGAATTAAGAGTAAAATAAGTACATACACAATAATAATTAGTGAAAGAGTAGAGTGTACACACATAATATTTTCAATCTTCTATCTATTACTAACACTTTGTATCTTGCAGTAACCCATCGAGTCTCTATATCTTTGAGTACACGCTTTAAGGGGTGCATCAAGAAAGGGGTGGATAGATCATTAGTGCTTCATAAGATTATTATCCCTCTTTCCACTTTCCATCTACACACTTATCTCCTAAAACCATTTAACCTAAGCTTATTCTTATCAGTTGTACCCATTCCAAACATTTGTCATGCTTTATCCTCTTTGTTCTTGCCTTGACCCCCTTTCACTAGTTGATTGTACTAGGTTGACTGGGTGAACCCTATATAGGTTTTAGCCTCTGATTATTTTCTAGAGTCGACTAGGTTAACCTTATACTATTTAGGGTGTTTTTCACTTTGAGTTTTGTTATCCTTTTGGCTGACCTAGCTTGGAAACTAGTTATTTATCTCTTGAAAACATACAGGGTCAACCTTGTATAGTCAACATATTCAAAAGGATTTAGGGAAAGATCCACCTATATATACAAGTTAATTTCTAACCATTTGATAATATAGAATTGAATAAGAATAAGTGAGAATGGACATTTTATTATTGACCATTCTACTTGAGAAATAAAGCTTAGGGTTCCATACTTTATTTGGAGATACAAATCTTGTCTTGTGGAGAAGTCTTTTGGATGCTTAAATAGGTTGTGTAGCCTAGAGATAATTTGTCTTTTTTATCCTTACATACCACAGCAATCTCTTGAGAAGCACCTTATCCAAGGGAGAGATTGAGGCTTGGCAGGTTCATCTTCAAAGGTAAGTATTCCTAACTTTATTTCTCCTTTGCAAGAGTAGATAAATAATGTATTTGTACTTCTCTCTTATGTATTAATTTTTTTTATACATTGACATGAGTATGTCTTATATGCATGTTTAGTTTAGTTTGATTTATGTCTAACCCCCACTTTGTGCCATAAGCTTTGGTGAGCACTAGATTATATTTACTTTATTGATTATTAGAATAGAGTGAACATCAAACCCATGACTCTTTTAGGGTCATTGCATGATTGTGATAGACTGTAGGCTTTGGAACCTTTCCTATCATGGTGTATTATGACAAGTGACCCCTTAAATAAGTCTCATAAATCCCCATATTGGTCATGATCCCACTTAACAAATGTATTCCCAATCAAAAGTGTAGGTATGTTTTATCTTCTTTGAGCCGGGATTGATTTATAGACATGATGAATTTTTGATTGAACACATTCTAGTGAACCTAACATGAATTAACCCTTGCAAGATTTGTTCATCTTATTTCATTTCTTTCATTATTTCATCATTATTTTTATCATATATTTGCCATACTAGATTGACTATGTTGACCCAGTATCTAACTTCTATGCACATGATTTCAAGTACAGGATACTGGATTAACCCAGTATAGGTTTTTATCTTTTTAGACTTCTAGTATAGACTACTAGGTTGACCCAGTCAACCCTATACATTTTTAGGCATTTAGTAGCAAGTTTTTGTAAGGCTTGATAGACCCAGTCAACCTAGTTAGCAAAAATTTCAAGAATATATCAAGGTTATTGAACATAAATCTTAATTATCTACATCTCTAATCCACCAAGGTTCCTTTTTATCTCTCTATCTCTTTCTTTATAGTCTTTTATTTTAAAATTTTTAGTATTTAAAACTACCCTTGTAGAGTCAACTAGATTGACCCTGCTGCACCATTTCTATGTTCTATGTGTTGTTTGGATAACTTGGTCAACTCTGTCAACCCTATTTATTTTTATACCTTTTTTAGATAGTATAGGTTTTACCCTATCAACCTTGTTCTATATTCTATGCATACACTATTGACTATATCATCATTGTGCCTTATTTCAAAGTTAGAATTAGCCTTATATGCTAGTAATTAATTCAGATTTTCTTTTCTTGTTTCTTGCATGCTTAGAATAGATCACATAGATTAATTATGTGGTTTTTAATTAATAATTTAGTTTCACTATTTTTTATTTTATGCAAACACAACCAAATCACAAAATCTAAACAAGCATTTTAACATTTGTCTACCTAAGGCCAACCTACTTGGATTTCATCACCAAGGGGAAAGCTCACTTGATACTTTGGTCAAGTATAAAGCATATTTAATGGTATATTTTGGATAATCACTTGACACCCTTATCATTGTGGTGTGTGAAGTGAGGGGGTAGGCCCTAATATCAAGCCTATATCATTTCCACTACAGTCTTTTTCAGCCTAAACAACCTAAAACCATCCTTAGATTATCATTCTAGTTCCTTGCTTATAGATAACTTCCTATCACATTTAAAATCATATCTTAATAATTTAATAAACATTCAAGTTGACCAATTAATTATATATTTACTTTCCAAGTTGATTATTTTCTATTTGCTCAATTGTATTTTGTATTGAAAAAACTTGCATTAGCTAACATTGGTACAAGTTTTTGTGTTGTGTGCTTCAATTGGTTTGGCTAGCGTTGATCCAATTGATTGTTTATTTCCTTTTGGTTATTTATTTTCAAATTGCTTGTAAAATTTATCTGATTTTAGTTCACAATATGTTATAGGCTTCTTAATTTTACCTCTCTACTATATTGGATCGACCCAGTCAACCATTTGCTATTTGTAAACCCTATTTTCTCTTTTTCTAGCCTCTATTTAATATGTTGGATTGACCCAATTGACCCTATAATTTTTATATCCCTTATTATTATGCTAGGTTGACCCTATATAGTTTCTATCATTTCCTATTTTCTTTCTTTCTCATCTCTCTTTCTTTCCCTTCATCATCAACTTTCTACTTGATGATAATATTAAGTTACAATCAATAGACATGATGAATTTTACCAACCCTCATAGGGTCTCCCATAAATAGAGTAGGGATCCTCTCTTGAATGCTAGTAATGTTCATATTTCCACTTGCACAATGAACTATAGGACCCCTCCTAATACCTCTTTATAGTGTAATCCTCTCTTTTCATTAGAAGACCAACCCAAATTAGAGTATGCCCCCAAAATGCTCTTCTTTATCTCTAAATTTCCTCAACATCAAGGAAAAGATATTTCTACTATTGACAATCTTATTATTAGTGGTCAAGTTGAACAACATCATTCACCTACTCCTACATTCTCAATTGGATTTGGGGGTACCACTTTCTTTGATTCTCAGCCTCTTCTTTCGATTATGACCCCTTCTCATACCATGACCTATTCTTCTCTAACTTATTCCACCTCTATGCCTAGTATATCCACTAACATGGCAGGCTATACATCTAGTGGGCCTCTCATAATATCCACTATCCTTAATCCTTCCATTAGTGCATCATTTGCTACCCAAGGTAATCATGATTCTAGTGCATCTTACTCTGAACCATCCACTAGTCCATCTTTTGCTACACAATCAAATTTTTCCACTAGTACCTCACATTATCATAAGTCTTCTCAAGCTCTTATCAACACCAACAATGGTACCCAAGCCATGAATACAAAATCTAATGCTTCTAATAATTCTAATCAAACACATTAATTATTGTTATAAGCACTCAATCAAATGAATACCTTTCTAGCTCATAACAAAAATTAAATGATGAGAATGCAAAACCACCTTCTTCATCTTCAATCTCATCCTCAAACAATGTCTCAGGGCACACATAACTAGAACATTCCACATACTCTTCAATATTATCAAAGAAATATCATTCCTCAACCTCCTTTGGTCAATAAAACCATTAAGCTTCTCCAAAATGAGCCTTTCACTACTCAAATTGCTAACATTGATATAGGAGGTATCACACCTCCAATTTATTATAATGGATCAACCAATCCCACCTTTCATCTTAAAACATTTGGAAACATTTATAAGGAATGGGCCAAATTAAACACCTTTTCCACTAGCAAAATCTTAGCCAAAACTCTCACAGGTGATGCCTTGGATTGGTATAGCCAACTTGAAATTCATTCCATTACTAGTTTGGAGGATATAGTGAATGCTTTAGTTCAATAATTTCAAACTAGTGATCTTATTGAAAACACTTTGGCCCACTTCATAAATTGCAAACAAATTGAAAATGAAACCACTCAAGCCTTTGTTAAAAGGTGGAAAATATTTTCAAACAAATGTGAACATAACATGGCTAATGACAATATTTTCCATCTCTTTACCAATGCCTTTTTTCCTAAACTTGAATATCAGGTCTACACTCTCACTCCACATACATTGGAGGTGGCTATTGACTAAGCTAAATGACAATATTTCCTTATACATCAATTTGAGCCACCCCAACCTTTTACGGGTCCTCATCTCTTACTTATGAACAAAAATTTCAATATTACCAATGATGGTGTTATGGATTTTTTTGACACCATTCACAATGTTCAAGTTGTCATTCCTTCCCCTTCATTGGAACTAACTCCCCTTTCTCAATAATATACCAATCCTTACTTATCTTTACTAAGAAACATTAATATTCATAAACTTCTATCCTTAGCTAAATTGCTTAAATGTCTACCTAGGCCTCTTCCACAAGATCTTGACCCTACCCATCTTATGAAATCCTAGTAAGATCCTAATAAATTTTATTGGTTTCATGATAGTTGGGGTCATTCTCATAATACATGTAGACAGATTCATAATTTATCTATGAACTTTATTTTGGGTCATAATTTTGACCATGATTCTATCATTTAAAAGCATCAACAAGCGTATGAAATTGATTTTAAGGATTATAAATCACATGATAAAACTCAAGCCTTAAATCAAGCCAACACTTGTTTAGTTATCTACAAAGACCCTCTTCCTAATAATTGACCTATCTAAGATAATCAAGACAAAGCCGCCCCTTCCACCAATAATGTATAAAGTCTTGTTGAACCCACTTCTAAAGAGAATGTGGTTAACATGACTAATATGTGAAGGGTAGTTGATTTTATCGATTCCCAACCTATCTACACTCCTCCTTCATCTAGAACATATTTTGTTATTCATGATTCTTCTCCAGCTCATTTAAATGAGTTTGGGCAAGATTACCTTATTACTTTCAATGATTCAATTTCTGATTCTCCCTTGGATAATACTTCCTTTTCTATTTCTACCACTATTTCATCATCTTCTAACACTAATGATAATCGAGCTTCTACTAACACTTCTTTTATTGATTCTCAAAATCAACCTAAACCAACTATTTAATCATCACAACATGATTTAAAACATTATTACAAACCTTCTTCTTCTTATCAACATAAATTCCAATGCACTTCAACTCCTCCTTTTGAGGACCTCCTTAATCAATATGCACCTGTATCTAACAACCTTATTATAGGTTATGATGAGTGGGATCCCATCACAAAACTCACTAACATCCCATCCAAAATTACATTCCTTGAGATTATGAGACTTCTCCAAATCATAGAAACAATCTTATGCAACTATTATTTGAGATAAATATCCCTTGTCCTCCCCTAGCAGGGTGGGAGGTAACCTTATTTAGATTTGAGGATAATATATTACAATAATGTGAAGAGATGTCTATCAATGTTGATGAAAATTTAGACACTTATTTTTATTTAAAATCTCCCATAACTTATATGATTCTTGATGAGATTGTAATTCATGCAGATGATCCTCCCTTATTTATTAGTGTCTATATAGGTGATATCCAAGTTAAGTGTGCATTAATTGATGAGGGTTATGGTACCTGTGTTTTATCTCTAAATTTTATTAAGACCCTTGGATATTTAGAATGCAATCTCAAGTTTACAAACATCACCTACCAATGATATGATATAAGGAAAATAACTCCTCTAGGTTGTGTGTGCTTCCCATTACCATCCCACCTATGACCATTCACATGAAGGTGATGATCTTTAACTTTCCCCTTTCTTATAACATCTTGCTTGGTAGGTCATGGATTCACTGTATGAGAGCTATTGCTTCTTCCACCTACCAATATGTTAAATTCCCTCATAATAGAGCCATTTATAACATTTAGGGTGACACTAACCCTTGGAATTTTGAATAATTCTAAGACTGTGGTGTCTTCAAGATTCTTACTCTTGAACCTTTGCCCAATGTTCCATTCTATGAGTCTCAACATCTTAATTTTATCATTAATTCAACCTAAGGTTACAATGGACATCCCAAACTCATTGGAAACATTACCCTAGCCTCTTAGATTTTGATAATGATGAGGACAATGAGATTAACATAAATATTAAAACTTCTAGTTTCTCATCTCATCTCATCTCATAG
Organism: Torreya grandis; assembly: GCA_037957365.1. Taxonomy (NCBI): domain Eukaryota; kingdom Viridiplantae; phylum Streptophyta; class Pinopsida; order Cupressales; family Taxaceae; genus Torreya; species Torreya grandis. The sequence goes on from JARHVA010000149.1 coordinate 4,884,862, forward strand.
CTTACTACTTCCTTGCAACCTCATTCTCACAAGCCTCCTTGTGATGGTATTCCTATAGTCTTGACCAAGACTTAATATTCTATTCACCACACTTCCTTGGATAACAAGGTCATCCCTAATTATGTCATTTATCTTCACACCCCAAATTATGATGGTGGTTATTCCCTAGATGATCCATTATTAAGTGGTCTTATATAGGCCCATGATGCCAAGATTGTCCATTATCATTCTTATTTACTTGAGTATTTTTGCATATCTTCCCATTTTCCTTCATTTAAAGTTCCTAATTTTATAATTTTTACTCTTTATCATAGGGTAAATATGGTGCTAACACCTCCAATTTTTTAGGAGCCACATAGGGGTATGCTCATAGATCATGCTATGATCGAGCCTTACCATTTTTCTAGGTTTCCTAATCACTATAGTTGGTTTAATCTTGAGATTAGTGCAACATTTTTAAGACCTTTTGTAGATCCTTCTCCTCCCTTGATCAATCCCTTATTAGGGCCCATTCTTATTCTCACTATAGTTGAGCCCATTCTTGCTCCTGTTATAGTTGAGCCCACTCTTGCTCTTATTGAGCCTACCCTTGCTTCTCATCCCATTGATCCTTCCATTGAACCTAGTTCTATTCATCTTCCATCATCACCTTCCCTTGGTGATGGTTTGATTCCTTTGCATAATATGGCTCCATTTCCTACCAATTGGGCTGACAAATGTTCTTTGGCTTCTTCCACTTCTATTATAACTCCTTCTATGAGTGTTTCTCCTAAGATCACTCACAAGCATATCTATTACTTATGTGGGATAATTAATCATTATTCTACCAATTGTTATAAGTTATGATAGTATATTGATAATTTACATCCTTCCTCTCCTTCCTTAGACAAAGCCACACCTCCTTCGAAGGTTCTACCATCACATCAATCATTATTGTATCATTCAACAACATCTTAAGGACCACCTTATAGCTATTCCTAGAACTTCTTATATTCCTCCCACAAGTCATTTCCTCAATAAGGCTTATCCTTCTTCTCTTATGGATCCACCCCTAGTGGTTCCATCCCCTCATATGGTCTCTTCATCACCTTCTATGCCTCCACCTCTTATTTCTTCACCTATGGACCTTCCCTCACCTATGGATCCTTCTCCACATGTGAGTCCTTTACCCATGGATCCTTTCTCACTGGTGATTACTGTATCTCTCATAGAGCCTACTCTAATGCATTCTCTTGAGCATCCTATTGGGACCAACATACCCCCATTTTTTTTCTTCTACAAAATAGGGACCCTTGTAAATGTTTTAAAACATCTATATCCTAGATTGGCTTTGAAGAGGTTATTCTTTTTTAGAATTTGAATATTGTCCACTTAAAAAGGGAATGAATCCTTGCATCCTTGATTGTGATTATGATTTATGGACTAACATTACTAATAGTTGTATTTGGATGATGAAATGTAGGTTCTATGGAGAAAGGTAGGGTTCCCAAGCAAAAAACCCATGATTTAAATTCAAAAAATGGTAAGAAAAAAAATTAATGGGAAATTGGATTTTTTTTTTTTAAACCCTAAGTCTAATTTTATATTAAGGTTTGATTATGTTTTCAACATGCCCAAACCTTAATATAAAATCACATTTAGGACCCTTTTATTTCTCATCCCCACTTTTTTTATTAGCCTCCTAACCTCATCTAATTTTTAAGTCTGTAAGCTCCTTTTATTCAGGACTAAATATTTTATTAATGTTTAGCTTAGGTTCTAATATTAAATGTCTTTATGTTTATTTAACAATAATGATGCCTTGAGATTGAAACCTTAGTCTAAACTACTATGCATATCAGGCCCTAACTTAATGATTTGACTTGAACGTAGATCTAAGGACTCTCACTTTCCCATAGATCCAATCTAACAACATGAGATCACCATGAGGAACTATGCATCAATCCCACTTACTATGAAAAAGTTCCTATGGGATTTAACTTGATAGCTTCACTCCCATCATTTGACACTCATGAGGACATCTTTGATGTTAGAAAGATTGTCAAGTTGAATCTCCTCTAAAATTTTACCTAAGTCCAAAATGGGACCACCTTAATGTTTCAACCTTAGGCTTAGCATAGTAAATTTTAGCTTTAAGTTCATCATGTTTATTAACACTATTAACTTAAGACTAATTATTCAACTTAAGCCTATATGTTACCAAATGGATTGACTTAAAATTCATGCACTTATATAGATCCAATGATCCACATTCACTTAGAGATCTAATCCAATGGTACGAAGACAAAGGGGATCCCTAAAGTTAAAATCCAATCAAATTCAACCTCTTAGATCATGATTAATGGTCCTCGCTACATCACCGATCTTGATCCAACAGACTACATTGACTCTAAAAAATTGGTAGTTCTCAAGAATGTGACACATGGTGCTTTCTCATTTAATCAAAGAAATTTTGTAGTCTTAAATTTGAAAATCTTGCTCCCATCATTTTACATTCATGAGGATGTCTTTGATGTTAGTGAGGCCATGAAATTGAACCTCAGCCAATCTTTTAGCTAAGAAAAGGGGGCATTTTTTTAAAACACCTTTCATGTATTAACATAGAAAACTTAGCATGAAACATTTTAACCTACATTTATTAGTGTTTATCAACATAAATAAAACTTAGGAATGCATTTTAGACCTAAATATTTACTAATGCCTCGAGACTAACTTAAGTGTGTGCATCTCATAGGATCTAATGGGCCTTGCTTGATCAAAGGTCTTGCCAATGGAGAAAAATGAAGGATGAATTTTTAATCAGAGATGCCAAGGCCTGATAGCTAAACATGTGGAAGAACCATGCTCATTATAACACCAAAATCCAAAGTCATATCTTGAAGAAGCAAAAATATGCCACTTGGCATAACTAGGTAATTCAAGATTTAAACAACCAATAAAAGGAAACCTCTAAGATAAAATACTTTATTTGAAAACCAAAAAATAGTTTTCAAAGGAATTTTCATGGGGATGCCATAGAAACAAGCTTAGGAAGGCCACATAGGCACCATATAAGCATTAAATGACAAATCCAAATATTTGGTGTACCCAAAAAGATAGAATTTACAAAAGTGAGGCTATCCATAAGATCTAAGGCAATTTTTTTTATGAATTCTACCACCTTCACCATTAAAGCTCCAAAAAACCCTAGGAGAACAACATAAAGCCATAATTCTTGACTGTTGAGACATAATTGCACTAAACAAGCTCAAATTTCATCATGAGTAAATAAAATATAGTCATACACCTAATGAAATTAAGGAATCATGGTAGCATCTAGGTAATAATGGAAATAAGAAGTAGAATTGTATTTTTCTATGAACAATGAGGGAAGACATTTTGGGGACATAGAATTAGACATTGGGGCTCTCAACAATGGAATGAAGAACTGGTCAAGGGTCTTCTTTGATATTAAGGAAATACAGCCTCTCACGTCTAATGAATAAAGGATCATAGTAACCAAGAGGAAATTTTATGACTTAGTTGTAATTTAGATGTCTAGTCTTCACTAAGAAGCTACAAAACCAGAGGTACTCCATTGCATAGATATCTTTGCACTTATGTTTGTCAATTATAGAATTGATGGTAATTAGATAGTTAGGGAAGGTGTGTCAAAAGGGATAGCATACATTTCCCTTGTATATTTTGAGGTATATTATAAACTCCATAGGACTCATATAGACCTCCCCACCATCAAGGAGTGGACAACCAAGCATAATTTGGAAACTATTGTAAGACCCTCGTTAAACCAAGGAACCCACATATCTAAGAACCATCATGGGAAGATCCCTATCATAAAATTTAGGGAAGGCATTAGGATCATCATGACCCTATTAAATAGATATTTAGGGGTAGCCACCACAGTCTATGTCAACCCCAAATGGGTTTCCTACATATATTTCATGGTGGAAGAAAAGCTAACTCCACCTATTGAAGAATTGATTAACATCCACTTGGGAAGACAATTCTATGGGATAAAAAGGAAGACCAAACAATAATTCACCATGATGTCCTATCTATTGGACTTATTGATGGCCTCCACACATATTCCTAATATCAAGAATTTGTCCTCTCATAACAAGATTACCATATCCCATCATTTGTCAAAATTACATATCTTTAAATATAGGGGTCACATGCAATTCATTTGTGATTGCATATATCCTACTTTGGTTAAGAGTATCATAGGGAACCCCATGCCTGAGTGCATTCCATCATCAAGAAATATGTAGATCCCATGGGTGACATATGGTATTACCTAGATTGTACCATCATCAGGATGGAAGGAGTCATGGCTCAGCCATATAGATTGCCAGTCCATGTCCCTATCAAATTGTTTGAACATGAAATTTCTTCCCAACTCCTCCAAGGGATTAAAAATGTATGTAGAGAGAAGAGGAAAGGAAATTTTCACCATGATCCATGGCTAGAAATAGTTGGACATTATGTCCAGACATCGAGATGCCTTCTATTTTCAAAAGGATGACCTCAAATAATGGGACCCAAATAACAAAGTTATCCTCAATATATAATCCAAGAAGTTGACTAAGGTGGCATATGAGCATAGGGTTAGCACATATGGCCATCTCTACACTAAGGATACAAACTTTAAGGAAGTACTAGACAAGTACAAGCAATATGGCTTCAAACTTGAGAATAGATTACAAAAAGAGGAGAAGCCAACTAGAGAAATTTGGAAGATGAACCCGTTATAATATCATCTATTTCCTTCCACTTCAAGTGCACCTCCAAGACTACCACAATAATGGTGCTCTAAATTCAAGGACATAGTGAGAGGAAATTAGAAGAAAGGCTAGGAGAAGGTCCTTCATCATCAGTTCCACCTCCAAGACCACCTTCTCCAATAGAGAACATTGATATGGTTGCCCTAGAACCATATGAAATAGTTAAAGGATTCTTCAAAGAGCTTGCAGAGACCTATGGGTTAGATTAGGAAGATGAGGGAATTGAGGAAGCCACAAATGAGTTGGCACAAGCTAAAGAAACCTAGGTAGGTGAGATGGAAAAGGGGAAGGAAATAGATTTAGATTTAGTCCCTATCTCATAAAATAAAATGGAAGTAGAGATTGATCTTATTCCTAAGTCCTCCAAAAGGCTAAAAGTGACATGGACCCATCCTACTAGCGAGGTTAACTTATTTAGTGATGAGCTCCCCATACATGGACCTATCATCCCTGACTAGTTCATATATGGAAATCTCTAAAAGATTACATCTTAGTCATATTCATTGGAAATTACCAACACTACAAGTATTGATACCCATGATGTTATCAAACTCTAGATTAGAGAGCTCATGAAGAAGTAGGAAGAAAGGAATATTGTTGAGGTAACTAAAGAGAGTCACAAAAGAATGAAAGATCCTAGAGAATCAAGTGGTACTAGGATTAAGATCCTAGAGGTACCCAAATTCTTTTAACCAATATTCACTATACATTACAATCTAGACATAGCTAGATTGGAGAAGGTAACAACAAAAAAGGCCATTATAGGCACTGAGGAGTTCACCTTCCAAAGAATGGAGCCTTTTGTGGGTCTAACTCCTATGTAAGGGAAAATAGTAAGGAACAACCCATACATAAAGAGGACATAGCAAGTTTGGTTGAGGCCCAATTAGTAATGACCTTAGTTGGGGTCAAGGGAATGAAATAAAGAATCATCAACCTAGAAAAGGAGAAGCAGGACTTGGAAGCATAGGCTACATTTTCATCCTTAAGGACTTATTGAAGATGATAAATAAGTCTCTTCTTGACATATTTGAAGGATTGAATACCATGAAGCTTAGATTAAATGCCTTAACCCATCAAGCTGAGATGGAACATGAATTAATCATTTAATGATAGGACTCCAAAGACAAGACAACTAAATTGATCAATGTGCATACTATAAAATAGGTCTAGGACATCAAATTCATTAAACTAGGACATTTAAACATCCTCCTGAGAGTCATAGTGGATAAAATATAGGACCTAAGCACTTGGTATAATAGTGTCAATAATTTCATGAAGGATGGACTTTGAGAAATTGTATACAAGAAAGCATTTTAATATAACTAAGAAATTCTGAAAGGATTGTCTAAATAGTGTGTTAAAAGCTAATGCTATATGTCAAATACATGTTAATATCTTAGATTTGAATAGTTTTTTGAAATTTTAGCTACATTTTCTATCATAAGGTTGTTAATTTGTGATATGCTAGATTAGCTAAAAGATCTTAGGTATACTTCATTTCATTTTCTCTTGATATGGATGTGTTCATGCTATTCATGTTATAGTAGTAAATTATTTAAAGTAAATCTAGTTCTTACTTGTGATTTCTATATTTCCTTTGATGCTTGCCTAGTTTATGATGGAATCTAGGTTCATACTATTTTACATCATAAATTAGTTCATGTATGCTCAAACCAATTAGAACCTTGTCATGATATTTGAGATGAAAGCCTACAATCATGTTTTCTTTTGTACCTTACCCTCTTTTTTTCTATTTTCTTTATCAAATCTCACTTTAGTTTAAGATCATTGTTAATATCCACTTAGGTTAGTTTATGGATCATAAATATCACATAGTTTCAAATATATAGGACCCTAGTGGCTCCCAACCACCAAATTAAATAAATATTATGGACAGATCTCACACTCTACTTCTATTCCACCACATACATCCCAAATTTTCAAAAACTACAAATCATGCCCTAGATCCTTAGGATCCTAAAATGATAAGCGTTCACAAACACTAAGAGAACCTGTGAGGTAGTTAGAAGCATCAACACATCCCTTGCCTAATTTCCCTCAACACAATCCTTTGATAATTCCTACTTTTTCAGTTGAGGAGATTAGAAGAGAAGTATTTTCCCAATTTTCATGGAAGATTGACAATACATTGGTAGCAGTTCATATCAAATTTAATAAGAGATTTATATGATGTCTTGGATAATGTGTGCAGGTAGATTTAGTAATACTTATGAGCACATTCATGGTGCTTTTACATTTAAATTTTTATTGGATGTGTGCTCCAATTTTATTTTTTTATCTATCTATTATATCATTTGATGTTGTGTCAAATTCATATTTTTCTTATATAGTAATCATACCTTCTATACTATATCTTGTTTATATTGTCATTTATCTTTGCATATGATTGTATTTCTTTACCATTGCTTTCTCTTCCTTTCTTGAGTTTTTATCAAAACTCTCTTCTTGTGTCTTCATGATTGTTTGCTCTTTTATCTATATTTTTCATAGATAATTATCATTGTGACTTGGTTATACAAATCTTATCCCTTTGGTTCTTGTCTCCCTCTACCATGTGATCAGTTAGCAAACAATGCATCTCATTATAATTTCCTTTGACTGGTCCACCTTTGGATCTCTTTTTTCCCTTCTCCCTTTTTCTCAAATTAAGCATATACATGGTTAAGACTTAAGATCACATGATAGTTCATTGTCAATATTAAGTGTCTTAGTCAATATTTGTCTTTACTTACTTAGCTTCCTTTAAACTTAAGCTAAAGCTCATTCATGTGTATCACTACATATTTCATGATTTGTCATTCTAAATCCATATGAAGGAGGAATCTTAAAAATACACAAAAATTTAAAATTTAAATCATTTTAAAAAAGGCAATGATATAAAAGGAAAAAGTATTCTTAAAAGTCAAATCACACTAAAAGATGTGATTTAAATCACATCTCATTCTTCCAATGAAATATCAAACTCCAAAGTTGGCCTCATGATAGAGCCAAGGTCCTTTGGGGTGCAGTAGGCCAGTAAATTAGAAAAGGGGAATACAAAGAAATATTTTAGTGCTACCTACTTTCTCATGCAAGTACCCAATCTTCACAGTAGACCGATAGCTTTGTAAGGGGTTCTGAAGAATGGGGAACATGTCATGGGAAGGTAGATATATTTTACCTTTTTTTTAACTAATCTACCTTCATGAGTTGATCTTAGTAGCATGCCTATTTTCCTAGAAAGATTTGTGTCTAAAACAAATATGTTTCCTTTGTATATTGATAGTCACTAGTCACTTAGCGTCTTCTCATGTCCTTAGTATGCCTCTTGCCTCCTAAGGTATTCTCATAAGATGCTTAAGTCTTGATTTTTACACTCCCTTTTTCATTCCTTATATCCCTCATATTTCCTTTTGAGAAATATTGTTTTGTCTATTGATCACTCCCCTTAGGATTTCATTTGTTAGTTTAATTATAAGACCATGGATATGACTTGGCCATCCTCACAAATTACCAACTTTTTCATTAATATTACCCACATCCTTTATTACCCAATTGTCCTAAATTTTCCACCCCAGTGGTGTCACCTTTTTGTGTTACAGTGTAAAACCGTGGATAGGACCTAAAATTCCTCACAAATTTTTTTAATAATACAAGTCACAAACAAAATTACATGTATCAAATATGAGATAAGATGTGATTGATTATGAAGTTACACATCATTAACATGATTCTCAACTTGAATTAGTGTGTTTTATGCTTACTTAATTTATATTTCACTTTTATCTTCTTTTTCTAAGTGCATGTAAGAATTCAACCATTTTCTTGAATTTTTCATACTTCCTAGTTTGAAGTAGTGTGATAAATTTAAGACCAAATTTTTCCAATTTTTTTTTTCTCTTATACTTCCCAACATGATTTAGTATAATTGATTGAATTAATTCATTTTTTTATACCATTTTTTCCCTTTTACATACCTTCTATTTTATTATATTATTTTCATACTTCCCAATGTGATTTAGTATGATTTCACTTGTTTTAATTTGGTGCAAAAATCTTTCACTTTGGTTTGAGAACAAATTACTTTTTACCATCTTGATTTACCATCCCTTGGTTATTTATATTTATTAATTTTCTTATTATTACACATTTCACAACTTGAAATAGTGTGTAGTAAATTTTTAATTGATTGTATTTTTCCAAGTCCTTTTTGCCTGTTTCTTTGTAACCATGAATGTGTTCTAAAAAATGATAGAAAAAAGATCACATCTCATATATTTACTATAACATATACGAAAACAACTAAATACATGTGATAGAAAGAATTATATCCAAATCATCCACATCAATAAACCATAATGATGACAACATACCCAATCAACATCAATATGCCAAAATGACACATCACATATATATATATATATATATATATATATATATATATATATATATATATATATATATATATATAGTTTTTGATACGACAAGTACACCCATATATAATTCTCCATATATATGGCTTGGCTTCATCCTATCTATCTCATGGCCTAGCCACGCTACCTACCAAGGCCTTGATTTGACTCTTCTAAATAGTACACTATAAAGAGGCCATCTAAGATCTAAATCCATCAATATATACCTCTAGATGTGTTACCCATACATGTACCAATGCCAAATGGGCCAAGGTTACCATGTGTATCACCCTCTCCTACACCTATACCTATGTCATATGGGTCAAGTTCACTATATGTGCCTATGTTATCTACATCATTGTATCCAAATGCATATCTCTCTCCTCTATTAAGGATTACTATGCCCATAAATTACATTTACCCATCTATAATAGTGGATGTATCCTCTCTCTTTGTACTCGTATCTACCTCATTACCTCCCTTACCAATATAAACTAACTCACCTGAGTTGGGGTAGATGGTACATTAGGGTTCTCTAATAAAGTAGGGTTATATGATTATAGAGTCTCATTCAGAATGTCATGGAGTGATCCCCTCACAAGGGACCCTCATATCTCCTCCTCATCCTCAACTACACCTAAAAAATCACATCTAGATAGATATTAGATCACTATTATATCTTGTAATATCTATCTATCTTTAGTCTCTATTTCATAATAAAAAGTTAAGTAATAATTTAATCATATTTATTACCTATCTGTGTCTCAACCATTATGGTCTCACCATCTGTGTGACCACCTAACATAATCTCTCCATCCATAAAGCCTCCTAACACCTCCTCTATAGGTTACCTCCTTAGCTCAAATATGGATATCATGGCCCACATCGACTTCAAACCATGTCTAAGTGGTCTCTCTATCATCTAAATCTCCTTTGGCTCACCTGCTGGGTCATCAATTAGTTTGGATAGTTTGAAGGTGTCTCTTATAAGGAGATTTGGGATAAGAGTACTATCAACTTCTTTAAAAGTAAGTTGTTAATGGATTGTATTAATTACATGAGTTTCATGGTTTGAGGTGGATCCTAACTTAGCCTACACAAAATTTGATGTGGAAGCATGATTAGGGAATGACTACCTAAAGATGTCTATAGACTAATTAGAGGGCATGTTAGAGTTATCTAGTTGTAACTCCCCCTAATAAATAAGGTTCTATACAAGACCCTTGAAATAATGACACCTACTGATGTCATGACCTATTACACAATGGAAGTTACAAAAGTAATTTCCCCTAAATTAGTTAGGCTTAGGGAGAGAATAATTGAGAGCTCTTACCAGAGGAAGATTGATGAGAGATGCCTTTAATATCTTATCTATGATAAACATGGAAGAATCTCCTAAATGCGTATATTATCATAGATGAAAGCATGTCAATGGATTTTGAGGTTGTTCCTGAGAGGTGGAGGGCTTATATTGGTTTTTTGTTTATGGTGGTTCTGATTTTACAACCATGACATTAGCAACTCCTTTGGTTTTACTATTATTGTTAGTCCCTTTAGAGGGATCAGGTTTGAAGTTTTTAATTCATAATTTAACTTCCCCTTTTTCAAGGGGTCTGATATCAAGTTTGTGGACCATCTAAAGGCCTTATCAAAGGTTTTAAAATATTTCACCCATAACATCAATGAGATATGTTTAGCACATGCTCTTGTGAATAATTTAATTATCTCATGTTGTAGAAGGGAAAAGGTGAGTTTATTTATGAGACTCTTCCATCTAGCCATAAATTAATGATAGATTCATCATCAAACTATCAAATGTCATAGAGGTTGGTGATAACAACTTTTCTTACAATATTGATAGAAAAGTACTCTAAGAAAATTTGGGCTAGTTGTCCAAAGGAGAATAAGGAATGTTGAGATGTACCAATTTAGGGTAGGTAGAATTAGTGACATAATAAAGGTCTTAAGAATAAGTTCATCACCATGTGCTATAAGATAAAAAGTGTGTCAGAATGCTCGTAGTTATTGCTAAGGATCCTCCTCTTTTTGAAACTTTTGTAAACTTTGAAAGTTCCTACTATGGAGGGTAAGGTCTAATGGGGACTGTTGGGTTAATAAGTTCATTATAGATTTTCTTGTAAGTGAGCATATTTTTCATTATTAAGGGATACCTCCTAAAATGTTCTATTATGGGAGTTGATACATAAGAAGCTGAGTGGAAAAGGACTGGGATAAAGGATAACCAAATGATATGGTTATGATTGGCTAAGATGTGAGCACATACGTGGGGCTTGTAAGGGGATATAATTAGACCCAATAGCTTGCGTAGGTGTTATGTATTGGGTGGTAAAGGGGATATATTATTGAGGAAGTTGACTTATAAGGGCTTATTGTAAAGGTTGAGTTTGGGTATTTAAAGGTACACTAGTTTGGATAGGTGGAAGGGTTGTTGGAAGTAAGATAACTAGATTCTAAAGTACTATGGTAGTATGCTAAGGTGCAGTGAAATTTTGAGTTTAGGTAATAGTTGGGGATGGAACGCTATATGTTTTCAGAGGTTGATTTCTTAAGGGTTGAATAGTATTAGTTTTACAACTAGTTGGGGGAGGATTGTTATGGGAAGACACCATAGTGTTGGTGAACCCTTCACCTTCCTCTAAAGGCATGTCATCAAGGTTCATAGAAATATACATATGGGGGGAAGTGGGATGTATATAGATCAAGAACTAAGGTAATGGTTAAGTTTGATTGGGTTACTATCTAATATGGTGGCAAATTTAGGATTGCCCTGGGTATAATACTAGGGAATACCTTCCCCCATGGGCTCAGGGGAAGTAGGAAGACTAAGAAAATTCTCCATGGATGAGGATGAAGCTAGAGGTTTGGTCTAATTTTGTGATTGTTGTCATGTCAAAACCAAAATTAAGAAATAATACAAAAAACACATAAAAGTCTTTATTAATTATCTCATATTTAGTGAAATGGAAAAGATACACACACTAAAGACACACTTAAACATATGTTACTTTTTAAATTTAAAGCATGATAAAAGAAAAGAAAAGTTTATTGAGGGTCCTAAGAAGTGGAAATCTAAGGATGGTTTTAGGTTTGTTTAGGCTCAAAAATATTTATTTACTGGAATTGATACTTAGCTTGGTATTGGGGCCTACCCCATCACTTCACACACCATAATGTAAGGGTTTCAAGTGCTTAGCTAGTATATATTAAAAAACTACTTATGCTTAGTCAGTGTATTGAGTTGGTTCTCCCCTTGGTAGTGAAATCCAATTAGGATATCTAGGAAAAAGATTTCTATTAGATGATGAAATCCCAGTTGGTTCCCTTATGTCAATGTTTAATGATTTTGTTATGTAAGTAGTTTGGTCTCTGTGTGAGAGAAGTTATGGCTATGATAAATTTAAACCACATAGATTACTCTGTATGAATGACCTAAGCAAACAAAATGGATGTAGTTATTTTTAAACTTTAGAAAAGAACAAAAAATAGATTTTTTTAAAATGTAGTCAATAATAAATATAAAAAGAGAGATAGATAAAATCACAATGAACTTTAATAAGAAAAATGAGACTTTAGGGGTCCCACTAGGCATGCCAAAATGTTATAGTAGTTTTGTGTTTTTACTTAAATTAAATTACTAAAAAATCAAGGAAAATCATGATTTATGATAAATACTTGGAGATTAGGAGATATTACACACTGTTTTAAATCCAGTGACTGAGGGAGATTCTTTTTGGCTAGAAAGAACACCCTGCACACATAAATAACTTAGATAAAAAATAGATTAATAGATAATTATTTGAGTTGTATAGTTAGAAACCAATCCCAGGAAGTTGTGAGCTTCTTCAAGTGGATGTCATCTCACTTTTTTACACAATCAAGTGGATAAACAACATATGAAATTAAAATAGATAGTGATATGATTAAAAAATGATTAATATTCAATCCTCATTTAAGCTATCAAAATAAGCAAAATATTCATCCCAATAAGCCATGGTAGAATTTACATCATCTTATATGACATCTATTTGGTTGGTAGTGACTTATAAAGAGGGAAAATAAACAATAGTGTAGAGGGTTAACTCAAAATCTATGTCACTCTGATCAACAAATAGGGGTTAGGCATCTACAAGAAGATCAATGATATTTATTACATCATGCACTAAGCTTGGTAGAGTCATCTACATAACAATGACATATTTAAAATGATAGAAAGTCAATAAAGATTAAGGATATGGATCTAAGATTAAGGTCTTGGGTTTTGAAAATTAAACACATTGGATCTATGCCAATCCTATTAGGATTGGTGCTGATTCAGAATGAATCAACATCGATTCTCTCTATAACTATGATTAATAAAAATAGAGAATAGATTTGATGACAGAGGCTAATAAACAAATACTAAAGGATATATATGGTATTATAATGTCTAAATAAATAGATAAAAACAAAAATATTGATATAAAATGAAAAAAATGAACATGATTACTTGCCTTAGACCTGATTGGAAATAGAGTAAATCTTCTTCATGAATATAGGAAATCCTTTATGCTTGTGAAAATGGATGCAGATTGAACATAGTAAAATTCTAGCAGGGTGATGTTAAGGGCTTCCTTACTTCTCCAAGAAATTTAGCAGCAATTCAAGGTTTATATTTTCTTGATCCAGATGCCAAAGGTTAGCTAGGTATTTATAGATTGATGTTAATCCAAAGAGTTAGCTCCAATCATGGGTGAATCATTGCTAATTCACTTGAATTGTCAAGTTTGTTCTAATCATAGGTAAAATTAGGTTTTGGTGAGTGTGTGGTTGTTGGTAACAAACCCATACTATGGTAGAGAGGTTAAGAGGTATATTATCTAGGTTATTAATGGATTTAGGAGGTTGTGGGGGGGGGGTAAGAAGGTAATTGGTAAAAGTAAATTACTCGATTACTGAGGATAAATATACTTAAACCTTAGGATAAGAATTATTTAGGAGATTAAATAAAAATAAGGGCCTCAAAATCCTAATTAATCATATATAGGGTATGAAATTATAGTGTCTATAGTAAGATATGAGATGCATACAATCATGATACCAATGATTGTCATTTCATTAGTGACATTTCATTAGGCGCACACACATGGTACATATCAGACATATATTATAACTAACTAAGAGAATGGAGGTGGTTATCACAGATGAAGTTGAGGTCAAGGACATGGAGGTGGATGCTTTTTACCATGAACTTGTTATAAGTGTAGTTCCCCTAAGCACTACCAACATGATTGCCTAGTTTATCCTACATGTGCCTTTTGTAAAAATGAGCACTGTTTGGAGGAGTGTCTTGAATTATACATAACTATTATGAAGGAAATAAAAAAGAAGGGTGTTGGCATGATATGTATTAAAAAATCACATTGGATACCTCACCCTATCACTCTGATGGTCTCTAAAGTAAATATTACAACACAAAGTGGTGGTCAGTCCTTAGAGTCCAATCCACCTATTAAGAAAGTTTAATGCAAAGACCTCATGCTACTCATTATCTTGATGCTTAACAATAGAAGGAGGTGCTCTAGGAAACTATGAAATTGGTAAGAGAATTATAGTAAGAGATCCATTTTCTTAAAGATCATGATGTCTCTTAATTTTTTAGTATGTAGAGAGCCACAAAACATCATGACATGACATGAGATAATTTTCAAGAGTTATGAAAATGACTACTAGATGAGGAAATTGTATCATTATTGAATAACTAGATAAGGAATCATACACTAAGGAATACTAAATATTGTCAATTAAACCATGCTCGATGTCAAGATACTCCCATTCAACATAGCCCAGAAGGGGATAAGGAGATATTAGTTAATGCCACCATAGATGGATGGGTTATCTAGTATATCTTAGTTGACACTAGAGTTGAATTCAATGTTCTCACAAAGGATGCCTGGTTGAAGATGGGTAGCCTA
This sequence comes from Torreya grandis, assembly GCA_037957365.1. Taxonomy (NCBI): domain Eukaryota; kingdom Viridiplantae; phylum Streptophyta; class Pinopsida; order Cupressales; family Taxaceae; genus Torreya; species Torreya grandis. Next base: position 4,900,033 of record JARHVA010000149.1, read on the forward strand.
TCTTTGAAACCTTCACCCCATATGCTATTCATGGATAAAAGGACTCATGTTTTGCCCATTCATGGACTTAAATATACCATTATGGATATCCTTGATGTTACATTCAAAGTCATAGAGTTGGCTGAGGCTAATGACTTCCCAACTCTATTGGGTAATCTATGGTGTTAAACCAATAATGCTAATTTTATCTTTAATAAGTGGTACATCAACTTTGAAAATGATGATCAATGCATGGTTATTCTATTAGACCATGCTAATGGGCCTCCCTTTGTTGAATTAAAAAATGTTGATGAGGAAATTAACCATATTTATAATGTCATAGCTCAAAGTAATAAATGTCCTGACCCCACCCTTGATGGCATCTTATGATGGATAGATGCACAATCACTATTTGACACCACTAGTAACACCTATGACTACTGGGCTTAAGGTGATTATGATCTTAATGGGAGAATATGTGGTGTTATAGGTAGTCGTGATGATACTCGATATAAATATCATAAATGCCATAAATTTTTTTGTCTCCTTTATGGACAAATCATGGCTATGCTACCTACTAGGCTCGATGAAGCTTTGAGGTTCCATGGTAAAATGGAATTTCATGAAATTTTAAAGTAGTTAGAAGCCTTTTATGACTCTAACATTGATTGGGTATGATCAATTATTCATATTTTTGGTGGCTCAACTATTTCCTAGTGGTAAAATCATCAAGAGTGTTTGCTTACTTGGGATCACATTCATTCTAATTTACACCATCAATTTCACCATGATAATCATATACATGACACTATCATTTATAATGGTATTGATTTTTGAAACCTCACCTTGAAGCTTGTGAGATAAAGTGGATAATGGATGAAACTTTCTTGCCTGAGTACCTCTAGGTTTATGAGTTTTATGGCACTCTATGCACTTGGGATAAAGTGTGGTATGTCCATGAAGAGTGCCATATAAATACAAGTTCATAGAATCTACATTAAGAGTAACATGATTATGGCATTGTCATATTCATCTCCTCAGATGGATTTACACCTTACACTAAAATCCATGCATCAAGTTGTAGTAGGTGACCTAACCCCCATTAAATATTATATTCACAAAATACATGGCATATGGGAGGATGATTTCACTATTTTTCATGAATCTGATGAGCAGGCATTGTCTCCACCACCCTAACCCATACTGAACCATACATTAAGAGAATAAATCAGAAAGGGTAAGCAAAAAGTTGTGTTTTAGGTTGATGAAGGTGATGGGTCTAATCTACCTAACCTATCAAATAATCATTTAGTTGTATCCATAGAGTATGGTACTCATAATGTTTGTGATACCATTTAAGATGACTAACACCCATAGCTCTAAACCATTCAACATAATATTACCATGGAAGAAGCACCCAATATGGCTATTGTGGGGGATTACTGGTCTGATACCAAGATCACTAAGGTATTTAATATATTAAAAGAGTATCAAGATGTCTTCCATCAAAAATATATTTAGATGAAGGGTGTGCATCATTCTTTGGTTAAAATGCACATCAAGTTGGTAGAAGATGTTCAATCAGTCATAAATAGGCATGACTAGATGAATCCCAATTTGTATGCTTACATCAAAGAAGAGATCAATAACATGTTGCAAGTTGGAGTCATTACTCCTATCGATGAGTCTGATTGGGTGAGTCCTATGGTAATAATTATCAAAAATGATGGATGCATATAGGTTTGTGTGGATTATAGAGTACTTAATGTTGCATGCATTACCAACCCTTTCTCAACACCTTTCACTGAAGAGATCCTTGAAGGCATTTTTGGATGTGAAATTTATATCTTTTTAGATGGATTCTTAGGGTACCATCAAGTTTAGATCATGGAATAAGATAAGCCTAAGAACATTTATAACTGAGTGGAGATCTTTTGATTATAATGTCTTGTCATTAAAATTGAAGAATGCTCCTATTGTATTCTCCCAAATCACAATGGAAGATGTCAAGGAATTTATCCATAAGTTACTTTAGGTTTATCTTAATGACTGAATAGTCTACACCTTGGTGAAGGACCATTGCTCAAATCTCTAGCTCACGCTTGAGCACTATCAAAATCTTTAGATTTCTCTCAATTTGAAGAAATGTATTTTTACTAACCCATTCAACATCTTCCTTGGTCATATCATATGCCGAGATGGAATTTTAGTGGACACAAATAAGATCATTATCATCCTTTGACTTCTAAAACTTACCACCCAATGAGAGGTCCATGCCTTCCTTAGGCATACTAGATATTATAGAAAATCTATTCATGGGTATCTTGGGTTTATTGAACCTCTAGAAGAGTTATTGAAACAAAATGGTCAATTCATTTAGACCAGAGCTCATCAAGAAGCCTTCATCACACTAAAGGATAAGATTATCATCATACCCATTTTCTATTTTATAGATTGGATGAAGCCCTTTCATGTCCATATCGATGATTCTAGTATAACAATGGATGCCATACTTGCTCAACCTAGTGAGGGTAATTTGGATCACCCTATATACTTTATAAGTCAAAAGCTTACTCTAATCAGAAAAAAATATACAACCACATAACATGAGGCATTATCTATGGTCTATACCCTCTCATTTTTTTGTTAGTACTTGATGGCCACTCCATTTATTTTTTTCAAATACCATGAGGCATTAAAGTATTTGGTTATCAAACTGGTGTTACATTGTTATATTTACTAATTGATTATGTTATTTAAAGAATTCTGATTTTTAGTAATGGTAAATCTTGTTAAGGCCAATCATAGTCCAAACCATTTTTCATGAATTGAATCTAATGAATTAGTGCATGCCATAAAAGATGATTTTATTGACATGTAGTTGTTCCATGTCTTGCATGTTCCTTAGTAATTAGGAGAGATCACCACATTTTTTAATACCAATTCAATACCATCTCACCTTAATACTCTAAAAAATAAGTAGCTAGTTATTTGAGTTACTCCATTCCAACTTACAAGGGAATAATTTAATAAGCTTGGCTAGGATGAAGTGGTCTGATACTATGTTATGGAACATGAGCACACCAAGGTACTCTGTGATGTCCATGAGGGTATCACTAGAGGATACTATACTAGTGTATCTACTATGTAAAAGTTTCTTTTGGATAAGTTATGATGGCTTACCTTATTTAAGGATGATAATATTTATGCACACCAATGTGACATTTACCAACATGTGGGAAAGCTAAATAAGATAGATGAGATGCCCATTCATCCTATACTATCTTAGGAACCTTTTGAAAAATGGTCCATTGATTTCATTATCCCCATCAACCAAATAGGGAGGCATGCTAACATATGCTATGTTATCACTACTACTGACTATCTAACTCACTGGGTTGAAGCTACACCAACATAAGATCATAACACTACCACTATTGAAAGATTCATCTAGGAGAATATCATTACCAGGTTTGATTATCCATTGAGTCTTACTAGTGATTGAGGTACCCACTTCCTTAATGAGACTATCCATGTCCTATTGGTAGAGTTTATGATCATCCACCATAAGATAACATTGTATCATCCACATGCCAATGGTATAACTAAGGTGTTAAACAAGATCTTGGGTATTATATTGACCAAGGTATGTAATATTAGATGCACTGACTAAGATTATTGTGTGTCTACAGTATTATGGGCTTACCAAACCACTTACAAGCATTTAAACAAGATTTAGTGTTTGGTACTGAAGTAGTTATTTTAGTGGAATTCCTTATTAATTCTTTTTACATTACATATGTATGATGCTTGGATAATGAAACATCCTTGAAAGTGTGCCTTGATGTTTTATTGTAGTAGGATGAAACTAGATTTATTTCACACTAGAGTTAGGGAGTGGAGAAATGAAAATAGAAAGCATGACACAATCACCATCTGAAGAACAATACTTTTGCTCCCTACATGCAAGTCTTAATATATGATTCTAAGTTTGTGCACCACTCCAAAAATATTCATGTACATTGGGATGGCCCCTTCATCATTCATAGTATCTGCCCCACTGGTGCATGCAGGTTAAAGTGATTAGATGGCCAATTCCTTCTTGGTCATTTCAAAGGTATTTGATTATGACTCTACTTTTTAAAATAGAATCTCCTTTGTATACTAATAAGGCATCTCCAATTTACTTAGACTAGGATTTTATTTATTTTCAATAAATCATGGCACTAGTTTTGCACCCTTGAGTAGGTTTATAGTCAACACATGGATTTTATACTTCTTATATTATCATGGTAGACCATGAATAACTATTAGTCTGGGGTAGGGGTGTTACATATATGGAACACCAGGATATGGTCTATATGAATACATGAAAGAGAAAAAGCATGTAAATGGAAGTGCATAAGGAAAAAAGGGTACCTAGGATGTGGAGTGTAATGAAAAGATAGTTGAGGTAAAGATAGATTCCTATCATTAAAATGGAAATTATTCAAATTATTTATAGCTGTCATACACTTTGGGCAAAACACATGAAATAATATGTAATTAATACAAGGAGAATAATGATAATGGTAAGTGTGCCAAAATTGCATCATGGTAACACCCTTATTTGCATTTGTTACATGAAGTGATGGTCAAAGAGAAGGGGTAGTAAATTCAAGCTACCCCTTTGAGCCTATAAAAAGATAAACAAGGGTCATTTCTCTTTTTAATTTTGATATGATTGTGAACTTATAGAGCTGAAAGAGTGAATATAATCTATCTCAAAATAATTTCCAAGCTTTTAGATGAATGAAAAGTGATGAATTTAGGTTATTTTTAGGTTTTACAATGTGTATTAGCTGAGAGGAGCATACAGGGTCAAGTTAATTGTAAAGACATGTAGAATTTATAAAGTTGCAGGTTGTAGAGGTTGATGTCTACCATTAAAGGGAATTGAAGAAAGAGAGCTAAAGTAGTTAAACAATCAAAAATGTATTCCTTTGGGAACATTGGATGGTCATGACTTAACCTTAGGTATCTATGAAGGGTGATACAATTGAAGAAAAAGGCTCAACAAAGTGAACCATTGCTTACAATTCCATAGGACAAAGAGTTGAGCGTGGGTGGAGATAAAATACTAATTAGATAAGTAACACTTGAAGAACTAGGAACACATGTGATATATAAAAATATAGAAATGGAACTCCAATAAAAGAAGAAAGTTGGTGTGCCCTCTCCAATACCCTTGATAATTGAAGAGATGTAGTACCCAAAGGTAGTATTATGCCTTAAAAACTGGGTGTCCAATGTGTTAACCTATAATGTATTTGATTACAACCACTACTATATTGGGAATGAAGTAGAGTTATAGTGAAACTATAGGGTAAAGTGCTATAACACTAAGAGTGAGCTAGTTTATGACTTAAATATTTTCAATGCTTTAAATACTACTTGCCTCTTTTAACTTTTTAATCTTTCATATTTTGGAAAGCTAGTCAAAGTAATGAAGTTCTTGATCTCATAGATGCATGAGGATTACATCTATTTTTTTCGCTGCCATATGAGTATTATAAAAAAATGAATTAGAAAAGTATCAAGGTTGCAATGCTTGGGTGTCGACCTTACATATGACTTAGAACACTAGGATGAGATAGAGAAGATGGCCATGGAGCTTGAGTACTAAAAATAAGGCCATGCCATGCACATCATAAGCCTTCAAGATCCCACCCTCAGAGTGGCCACACAAATCATAATGACAAAGGTTGGAGGTAGAGATAGATGGAAAGAGGTGAATATGACCCACTTGTACATTATACAATAGGTCAGCAAAGGGTTGAATTATAAATAGGTGCATTACTTTCTACCAAAATCATAGAAGATGCAAAAAATCCCATTGAGTACCAAACTAGAGGTTTATATAGGGTGTATTTCTATTGTTTATGGTGTCTGATGAAATTAGCATAATTTATTACACCTCTAGAGAGTTGAAATGGGTATACTTTCCTAAGAGTACATCCTTGATAGATTAGTATAAGGCATTCACATGACCTAGACCAATCACTCCATCCCATAAAATCAAGATGAAAGGATGGTATGATGAGATGAAGGAATCCTTTGGGAATGAAAGGTGCATCCTAAAGGACTTACATACATAGGATGGAAACTAAGCCAAATTTACCATTAAGTATAACTTCTCCCTTGTGTGCATCCATAGGGTTCCCTTTAAAGAGATATATGCATGGTTTAAGTTATCATACATTTTCACAGTGTGATACTTCATAAATGACATTAACCAGATATATGATGCATCGATAATGAATATCATTGCAAAATATATTGATTCAAAGACTCACATCCTCTACCAGTTATATGTATATCGCAAAAATAAATCCTATAGGGAAAATATTGAGTTGGAAAAAATTGACATAAAAGTTCAACAAATTTTGGTGGGAAATTTTATCCATTCTTTATTCTATATGTTAAAGCCTAAGAATAAATCTTCAGGGAGTGTAGAGTGTGAAAGGGATAGATTCCATCCAAAATCAGTGTGATAAAATAAGCATAAGCACCTTAGGAATGATTCTAGTTCAATAACTCAACATGAACCTTTAAAAATGAAAAGGACTACCTAGGCACCATCGAAGAAGGATCCCCCAACTCATCAATTGGAAGGCCTATAGTGACTAGCATAGATTATTACCTTGGAATAGGAGATAGTGGTGCCTAAGGAAGGTGACATATAAATGTAGGTATAAATTTTAAAGGTTACACCAAAAATATTCATTACTAAATAAAATCAAGTCACTCTAAACTTTGAAAAGACACCTTTACCAGTGCGATGTGAAGAGACCACCCTCAAGGAGGCATAGATGAAGATTGAAGATATACTTGATGAAAATAATGATGGTTATAAATGTTTGAATCACAAAAACTGAGAGAGGGGGGGGTGAATCAGTGTAAAAAATTTACTTTCAATTCCATAGATCATTTAATAGACTTCAAAACCAATATAGTAAGCAAACAATGCATAAAGAAGCAATCATAGAGACAAGAAGTAAGATATCAACAAATGAACACAAGAGATATGTGGAAAAAACTCATGGGAGATTAAAAAAACTAAAAAAACACTTGGAATAATGTCCTATAAGTAATGGATCAACATTTAATGAGTCAACAAACCCACAAGGAGCTCCAACCCCTACCTAGTCAAGCAACCACTCAACTAGTCTTTATCAAGCACCAACTTGCAAGGAAGATAACAAATATTAAGTGAATTGGAACCAACCCAAAAACTTTAAGGACACTTATGAAATATCCAACCTGAAAATAATCTTTAACTCCCTTCTTGACTAAGCACTAACCCAACCAAGACAAGCTTGATCACCTCAAGACACTTTATTGCTCTCTCAACTAATGGTGATTTCTTCTTCAGCTCTTCTATATTCTATTTATAATTTAAAATATTTATCATAAAAATAAAATAAAAATATATTATGGTCTCTCAACATCCAATTAACTACCTCAACTCTCCTTCACCTTCTACCCGTCTCAAACAACCCTCTAGGCTTATTAGATCAACATGCCTCCCTCTTCTAGGCTCATTAGGTCAATTGATCTAGTTATACACTTGTATAATATATATTAGATAATAATTATTGATACTTTTATACTTATTTATGATCTACATGACCTACCTATGCTCCTCAAATATCTCTTTTATTCACATTTCACATATCCCTTAACTAGCCCAAATATGCCAATTTTGCCTTGTATTTATACCAAACACTAGGTCTCACCCATATTGGTCAGACAAGAACCTTATCATAGTTTTATCACAATTGAAATAGTTCATAATAAACATTTCATAAAATAAAAATTCACCATATAGGTCGTCCAAAACCATAAGAACCAAAACCAACTTTAGGCTTTGAAGGAGACCTATTGTAATTAGGTTTGTCTTAACCACACATTACACTTGGAAAATAGTGGAACACCTTTAGCCTATAAAAACACATGAAAAAAATAAAATATGCCTCAAATATACCCTTTATAATATCCATATATTCCCATTCCACATTTTAGTCCAAACCACGCCTTGAACCACACCATTAGGTCTACTTGTCATTAGCCCTTCTCACTGCCTGGAAGTCTATTTCACACAACTAAAGTAAATAATTTTTTTCAACATAAACACATTAAAAAATAACATTAATATATCCTAAAATACCTCGTGGTAACCACCATGTCCATTTTATATCACCAAACAAGTTAAAAGACTTCAAACAGACTCTTACAACATGACCACTCAGAACTATCTATAGGCTTTAAAAACATAATCAAAAGACTTTGACTTTTCATACCTTCATATGAGTTTATAATTCATAAAAAAAAATTAAAATTAACTTATGATATTATATATATTATAATAAATACATGGGAATTTTATCCTTTTAATCAGTGAAAAATGACTTAGAAACATCATTTTCACTCACACATACAAAATTGTCAAAGACCCTGAAAACACAGTCTTGAAGAATGTTTTATTTAGCTCATGTAAATGCACTTTAATTACTTATATTTCAAATTAATATTTTATTTTTTACCTATATATAAACCTAAAATATATAGATCAATTTTTTTGGTATCAAATATTAGTCTTTAAGATCAATTTGTTAAGTCACTCTCTCATTTTTCTTGGACAATCAGATAGGTCATTTTACCTGTCATGTTTCAACCCATTAAATTGTATTTACAAATTATATAAATAATTAATAGGTAATTTAGGTATAAAAAATAAATTTAATATCCATTATAATCATCATATATGTGTATATATCCTCTAACTCACCATTTTCACAAACTTACTTAGAACTATCATTTTGCCTCAAAACATAGTCATGAAGAATGCGACTTCTAACATATGTAAAATCACAATAAATACACAATAAATATATTTATATAAACTTTATGAAATAATAAAATCCATTTTAAATCTTATATCAGCCTATAAACACTCAAAAAACACTCCTTCAAAAATATCACTCTATTCTTCCAGAAACAACCAAAACACAGTCAACTTTGACAAGCAATACGTTCACTTGTACTGAATGCCATGAAAAATTATACTTTAAGGTTTTTAATTAAGTACTCTACTATAAATTTTATTTTTATACCATGCCAAAATTATCAATATTTTGGTCTCTACATGTATTTCTTTGCATACTATTTTTTTTCATTTTTACCATAGTCAAAACCTTTGACTTTGACCTATAATAAATGCACTTGTACCAATAGTTAGGACATGACACCACCTAGAGGATGATATTATTAGATTCTACTACAAATTTTTATTTTACACCAAACTAATATAACCAATATCCTAATTTGTACAATCACTTACTTTCTCATTGGTCCAATGCATACACATAGTCATTTGAAATCCAATGTTCATATTTTTGAATTTCAACAACTATTTCTTGAGGCAAAAACATGATGGTATCTGGCATGCCATAGTTTTCTAGAGAAAATTTGGAGGTTTATAACTTGAGTTATGGAACACTTCAAAACACCAAAGTTTTAGGGAAGGATCTTGGCATGATGGACAAGATATCCATGAAAACTTTAACCAAGGTTGACTTTTCGAGTACCTATAATAAATTATCAAACTTGCTAGGTTATTCATATTTCCAAGACATGCAATGATGTTCTAGATTTTCTTAAGCTAGAATATGCATTTCTCTCTCTCCAAATTATCAAATCACATACCGAAACTTCACCAAGACATCTATGAATGTTTCATAACCTCTTCTTTATTCTCACCGACCTACACATATGCCATATATTTTCCAAGCGATAAAATACAACTTATTTATCATTAATGCACTAGTATCTCATGCTTTTATTGAAATAAATAACAAAATAAGACATTAATGACCATTATCAACAATCTCCCCTTTTGTAATTGATTATAAAATACCCTCATAATGTCTTCTTACCCATTTAAACTCTTTTATTCTGATCTTTCTCCCCCTTTGACATTAATGAAAAATGATTTTATATAAGCTTTCCAATTTATCCTTGGAAATATTCTTCAAAAACAATGCCATGAAACTTGGAACAACTCAAATAGGCTCCCCTTATCACCATGCTCACCTGTAACTACTTGTCCTTGTCTTTGACTGATCAACCTCTTGAACCAACATCCAAATTGATTTTACCTTCTCAAAGCCCATCTAAAAGCTAACCTTTCACAAGCTCTTACTTACCAATTATATTCAAGATTCTTAAGAGACATGATTTATCTCCACCTAAATCCATGATCCACCTAGATTATGACTTCTGAAACCAAAAACCAACTGATTACAATAAATACATAACTCACAAGAATAGGTCCCATGGAGACCTAATTTGAATAAAACAACTCCTTATTGATCAACACTAACTTTTTGGACCAAAAATACCACCTGATATAGGTATGAAAAAATTCATATAATTATCATATCATCGAATAAATTCTATTTAATCATCACAAGCTATCATGGCTCATACCACTACAAGGCACCTTGTTGGTTAACATTCAGTCATACTAGGTTTTTGTATACATAGAAAAGTACCTTGAAATATTGAGGAATAAACATATTAAAATAAATTAATTATGATGAAACAAGCATATTTACAAAACCTACATGATCTCAAAAACATCATAATATGCATTAGACATCACAACTCAAGGCATAAGGGCTTAAACTCACTCCTATAGCTTGGTCACTCATACACCAAAACCAAGTCATGAAGACTTGAAATTATAACATCTATGTGGGAACTCACCATGAATATTAATGATTGAAAATGATCCATATGGATATGTAAAGCAATCAAAAACTCAAACTTCTTCTTAAAAACTAAGCAATATTGGTCTTTTTAGACCAATCTCCTGAAGTAACATACAATAGTCAAATACTGTCAAAGTATAGTCAATTTTTTTATCATCTCAAAGCCATGAGATAAACCATACATTAAAATAATGATTTATATTAAATAAAAATATGCACTCAATCAATTTAACATATACTAAAATTCATAGGTCATGATAGAGTCATTTGCTTCATGAAAGCACACCTAGGTTTTGTAGTCACAAAATAACTTAAAATCTTCATACCTTTATTTTTTAAAATTTGAGCTTGATATTAATATATAAGATAAATAAAATAATATATAATGGATATATATAATATATATTACCTTAATAACATCTTAAAAAATTTAGAACACTCACCTTGAGTGACTAAAAACTCTATACAAATTTGCAAAATGTCCCTGTCAACCATTTTTAGCTAACAGTCTAGTGATAGGTCAACTTGAGTGAAAAAAATAGTTGATGAAAAATATATAAATTTCATAAATAAACCCATTTAAAAAAAAAACAAGTCTTTACCTTCAACCTCCATCCACTTTCTTGCATTGACTCAGTCAACCCTTCCTATTATATCAAATTCTTCAAAAATAAGGATTTTTATGTAGCTTTTACTCACTACCCTGACAAACCATTTCCACTTGGAGATAATTGGAGGATTCCTATACATGTTTAAAACATCATAATATCCATAAAAAATCATTATTGGTACTGTCTAATAAGATCTTTCCAATCAGGTCACTGTGAGGGTTTTGAGAGGGTTTTAGACCAATTTTCATTCTTAGCATTTGCTCATATAGATTTATCCTTGAAAAAACTTAATACTTATTAGAAAAAATTATTATTAAAGTTTTTCATCTCTTCCAAAGATATCATCCTCTCATGCAATGATCACACATGCCAATGAGCTAAGAAAAACCTTCTTGGGCTTGGAAACCTTTTTGCATACACATGAGACCTCAAGAAATGTTTTCTTGCTTTCTCCTTCATCTCGGGACCTAAAAATTCATAAACATGATTTAATAAAACAATTACACATATTTAAATGATTAAATGTGATCTATAACCTTGTAAACTCATCTTGATCCCTTATTAGGCCACACTAGGTCTTTATGGATGTTAGGCCTAGAACTACTAGTGATGTTTGGACCTTGAATACACTTGGTAATACTCTTCTATTGATCTCAATAAATCATAAATAATTTCATACATCCTCACATCCTATTTAAAAAATCTAAAAATTCCCCAAAATATATCAAGACACCTCATACTACCACCTAGGGTCTTAGGACTAGGTCCATGAGAAGACCACCAATGAAGGACTTTCTTCTCTAGCTCATTTTGAGAGTGATGTGACTGAATAAAAACCTTTATCACATTATATAAACACTAAAGTTAACACATTATATCTTACACATTCATATCATCACCACCATGCCTCTAATATACATTTCCATGCTTAGGAACTAGGCCATCAAATATTCCTACTAGGTACCATACCTCCTTGAGACCTTCCTACCACTATAGATGCACTTTTAAGCTCATTATCAAACCAAAAAAACTCATTAAATGATTATATATACTTAAGAGTGTCT